>JBBYHH010576067.1:0-10712 GCA_038382905.1 Daphne laureola
CCGTAATGGGGTTCTCATTGAGAGAGATACACTCCGCCTCATCCAATGGAACACCGGGGGCTCGCATAAGCTAAGTGAGGAGCCTTGGAAAGAGTTGGTTCATGTTGGGTACCTCGGCGATAGTGCATATCGAGTTGAAGATGAGCTGAGGGACATCTATGTATGCCCCATTCATGATCTTGTGGAGCACTACTACCCGGTCTGGTTAACCTTTTGACTCTTGGGTGGAGGGGAGAATGTTTCGATGAATAAACCATTTCCAAGCGTGCAAGGCCGGAGGTAGGTTTTAGGCAAGAAGCACGTGAACCCCATTCTTCACTCCCCAAGCGTACATCACACCGACTGGAATCTCGAGCTCCTAGAGTGCATCATCGCTATCATAGTTAGGGGAGCCTGGATAGTCGTCCGGGCGGGGGCGATCTGTAGAAATTCTTGAAGTCGGTGAGATGTGAAAGAGAACTCAACACCCCGCACCTTAACAGAGGTGATGCGTGAGAAATCTTTGATCCCCTGTCATTTCTGAACCAGCCACCTCCACCACAGGTTGGCATAAAACTCATAGACCAAGTCTGGGGAACACACTGCGTGGGCAAGATCTTCCACCCCATCTGTAGGACAACTGGTCTTAACGCGGAAATGGCTTGATTATTGAAATCGAACCCTCGCTACCCTGTGAGACTAGTGGACTCCTTCTCTAGCTGCTCCTTAACCTCTGGGTGTTCAAATCGCTATTTTTCTGACAGCATTCTCTTTGCTTAGACAAGCGGTGCGGGTCCACTCTATTTAGCCCGCTGTGCTTTCAACTTGACCCTGTTGCTGCCTGAGCTGGTAGCCGGTTGCTTGCCGATGGTCCGCCATATAGGGTTCTTTTTCGCTTGTTCGTTCGAGCCATCCTGCAATATGAAAAACATGGCATGTAAACAAAAGTGCAACTGGTACGTCATAGAGTTTGAACAATGGATACGCATGAAGAGTAAATAAAGGTGTTCATGATAAACTTAAATTCGAAGCATGATCAACGATCGATATCTAGAAAACGAGGCAACCAATTGATACCAGATTTTAAACGTAATACCAACATGCTGTGAACTACCATATCGCTACAAGAAATTACCCAATCAATACTTCAATCAGAAATCCCCAAATTTAAATTAACATACATTTGAGCACGATCGACGATCAAATTAGAGCACATATGGTAATCAACGGACATGAAATTTTAAACCCAATATAAACATGGATAGACCCATCATTCCGTCATGAAGAATCATGCAAACAACATCCGGATGAAAAATACCCAAAATTTTCAGATTACACTTGTAAGTTTTTGAAAAATTCTTCAAACTTCATTTAATCCATGAGTGTAGGCCGAAATTAGCATTCTCACATGTTGTATTATCATTAACAAGAAAAACTAAATCATCAAAGCATCTGAAAATCAAAGTTTTGTGGAAAAATTTGAAAAACCCTAACATTAGAACTTCAGAGATTTCGAGATGGAGAGACAGAGAAAACGTTTACCTGGTGTATGGAGAGGCTTGGGGGGAAGGAGAGGGTTGATTTGGCTGGATGAATCATCGAAGATGATGACTGGAGGTGGAGGTGCGGCGGTTTAGGAGAGGGAGAGAGAGACGTGCGGCGAGAGAGAATTGTTTACTAACCTGGTGTTTGCCCGATTCTGTTAAAATTTTTCACTTTAACCTGGTCAGGCGATCGCCAGCTATTTTAGCGCGTCGCCTGCCTGCTCGCCTGGCCGCCTGTCTCTTTTGTTTTTGTAGCCAGGCGATCGCCTGCTCTTTGTGCGTTGGTCTCCTGATGCGTCGCCTGGCTACAGGAATTCGTGAATTAATTCACGAATTTCAGGCGATCGCCTGTATTTTTATCCTCTTCTCCTGATCGGTTGCCTAATCGCCTGCCTCATTTTGATTCAGGCTTCAGGTGATCGCCTGCTATGTTACTCCGCTCACCTGGTCGATCGCCTGGCTATAGGAATTTTGGAAAAATTAATTGGATTTCAGGCGATCGCCTAAAATTCGATTACGCTCGCCTGGTCGATCGTCTGGCTAACTATTCCTTTCCTCGTTTGAGTCAGGCGATCGCCTGCTTCCGGAACTCATTCGCCTGGCGATCACCTGACTACTTGGACAGACTTTGTGACCTTCTTTTCACCCTGAAATCTTCCAAATCATCCGACATGGAAAAATGTTCCCAATTAGACTGACTCTATAAGACACAAAATATCTAGGATAAAAAAATTCAAAGGTAAAACAAACATAAACTAAAACAAACGGGATTTGTAGTCTCGAAAACCGCTTGAGTTTTTGCCCCAAGTGAGGCAACTTTTTAGCATCAGACAGGATAGTAGGGGTCGACCAACTGAACTTGGCCAACCTGGCGATACTCATCACCATAAAATGGCTTCACTATTTGGCCATTGACCTGAAAGTGAGTGCCGTCACCCGCTTCTAAGACCACGGCTCCATGCGTCTTAGCTTCGACCACTTTAAATGGTCCCGACCACTTTGACTTGAGTTTTCCACTAAAGAGGTTGAGGCGAGAGTTAAACAATAGAACCTGTTGCCCCGGCTTGAACACCTTTCTCGAGATGATGTTGTCATGCCACTTCTTAGTCCTATCCTTGTAAATTCTGGCATTTTCGTAACTCTCAAGTCTTAGTTCATCCAACTCATTCATTTGGAGCTTTCTCCTCACACCTACTTCTTCTATGTTGAAGTTTAGCTTCTTGATAGCCCAATATGCCTTGTGTTGGAGCTCCACTGGAAGATGACAAGATTTTTTGAATATTAAGCGATAGGGAGACATACCAATTGGAGTTTTGAAAGCGGTTCTATATGCCCATAAGGCATCGTCAAGCTTGATGGACCAATCATTCCGATCTAAATTTACCATCTTCTCCAGAATGGACTTGATCTCCTGGTTGGAAACTTCTGCTTGCCCATTTGTCTGAGGGTGGTAAGGCGTGGCGACCTTGTGATTCACACCATATTTGAGAAAGAGTTGCTCCATAGACCTGTTGATGAAGTGAGAACCTTCATCACTGATTATAGTTCGCGCCACTCTGAACTTGGTAAATACATTCTTCTTCAAAAATTTAATCACCGTGTTAGCATCATTTTTTGTAGTGGCAATTGCTTCAACCCACTTGGAGACATAGTCTACCGTCACAAGAATGTATTCATGACCGTTTGATGGAGGGAAAGGTCCCATGAAATCAATACCCCACACATCAAATATCTCCACTTCTAGAATACCCTCCTGAGGCATCTCGTTTCTCTGTCCAATGTTACCCATCATCTGGCACCTAGTACAAGTATTTACAAATGTATAACAATTCCTAAATAGAGTTGGCCAATAAAAGCCGGATTGGAGTACCTTAGATGTCGTCCTTGTTGCTCCAAAATGTCCACCGTAAGGTGAATCATGACAGTGTCGGGTGACTTCCAGAGCTTCACCTTCTGGGATGCGGCATCGGATAATTTGATCAGGACACCTCTTGAAGAGGAGAGGTTCATCTCACAGGTAATGCTTAACATCAGATAAGAACTTCTTCTGAGAATAGGAGAGATCCGGAGGTAACAGATCACCTGCCAAATAGTTTACAAAGTCGGAAAACGATGGTGTGTCTGTGTCAATTTGTAGGAGCTGCTCATCCGGAAAAGTTTCCTTGATGGGAACTTCCCTATCCTTCTCTTCATGCATCACAAGGCGGGACAAGTGATCTGCTACTACATTCTCACACCCTTTTCAGTCTTTTATCTCAAGATCAAATTCCTGCATTAATAAAATTCACCGAATCAAGCGCGGTTTGCAGTCTTTCTTCAAAAAAAGATACCTGATGGCGGCATGGTCAGTATGAACTATCACTTTAGATGCTAACAGATAAGACCGTAATTTATCTAGTGAGAAAATCATGGCCAGCATCTCTTTCTCGGTTGTGGTGTAGTTTTGCTGCGCGGTGTCCAGTGTCTGACTTGCATAGTAGATTGCTCAGAAAAGTTTGTCTCACTTCTGTCCTAGCACTGCTCCTACCGCATAGTCACTGGCGTCACACATTATCTCAAATGGTGCCTCCCAATCTGGAGTCACAACAATCGGGGCTGAAACTAACCTTTCCTTGATAACTTCGAAGGCTTGGACACATGCTTCATCAAAGTTAAAAGGTGCATCTTTCTCCAGGAGTGCACACATTGGCTTGACAATTTTTGAAAAATCTTGAATAAATCTCCGGTAGAAGCTGGCGTGCCCTAAGAAGCTTCTCACACCTTTTACATTCTTTGGGGGTGGTAATTTCTCGATCACCGAGATCTTCGCGTGATCCACCTCTATCCCATGCTCTGAAATATGATGCCCTAATACAATTCCCGAATTTACCATAAAGTGGCATTTTTTCCAATTACGGGATAAATGTGAGTCCTTGCATCTTTTCAGAACTCGGGTTAAATTCTCAAGACATTCATCAAATGTAGAGCCATATACTGAAAAGTCATCCATGAAACTTTCCATACCTTGCTCTACCATATCCTGAAAAATGGCCATTATACACCATTGGAAGGTTGTCGGTGTATTGCATAGTCCAAACGGAATTCTCCGGAAAGCATAGATGCCCCAATGACAGATAAACATGGTCTTTGCTTGATCTTTCGGAGAAATGATAATCTGATAATATCCTGAATAGCCTTCCAAAAAATAATAAAATTTTTGTCCGGCTAACCTGTCTAACATTTGATCAATGAACGGGAGGGGGAAGTGATCTTTCTTGGCTGGCTTGTTCACCGGATGATAGTGCTAATGTCAAAAATTTAGGCAAATAACATTTATAATGCCCAACTCTCCATCAAGTGGAAGGTTGCAGATGTAGTAGGGTGAGTGAGATCGTACCCAAGGGATTTAATGATAATTAAAGACAAACAGTTAAACTCAATCTTTTGGTATTTTTAAGTATTTGAACAATCAGGATATAATAGAATATTCGAGACATAAGAATGTTAACAGTAACAAGTAACTTGGAGAGAAACTAAAACGAAGCTAGATTACTATGCAAGGAACTGAATGTGTTTGGTAAAAATTCAATGATTAAAAAGTCTCTTTGGTTATTCAGGGCTGATGATTACTAAGCGACATGTTTGGCTGTAAATCATGCATTGATAGAGGAGATTGATAGAATTCAAACCCTGCGGGCTAGGCTAGAGTCATTCTTCCCATTAGTGACCAAACGAGATCTCTCTGCTCGCACAACTAATGGAAGCTTTAGGGTTGCCCAAGTGAAACCTCCCAATATCCTAAATTACCATCACGGATAATTTTAGGTTATCTAACAATTCCCCGTGGCCAGCTCAACGAAGTCCTCTCTTGAGGCATTCCGTCAAACCTAGGTAGATGCAGGGAATTAGATAGCTCTTCTAATTCCCATTCCCTTCTTGAAGCTCAATGAACGTTACTATACATGCATAATCAATAACCAATCATGGATTTATCACCTAGAAATCATGTAACTACCCAAACAACCAAAGAGAAAAAGAAACTACTCCCTATTCATGCTTAGAAAATCTTCAACAAATAGGGTAAACATAACTTGCAAAAGGAAAAGAGTAGAGAGTGAAAACTGTTTAGAATCATAGTGTAATCTCCAGCTGATCAATCTTGAAACTCATCTTGGAGCAACGAAGAACGAGTAGAAAAACTATCCAAAACCCTAGGTCAGAGTTCTCTATGGAGAAAAATCACAGAAACTGTTTAGAACTAGAAAAACTTATGTTCTGGGTCTAATTTTCGCATAATTAAACAGTCCAGATTTTGCTGGGTCGGCATCCAGGTGATCGCCTGCGCTTTAATCCCATCACCTGCGTGGTCGCCTGGCCTCCTGCCACTTTTGCTTCTTCATCCCAGGTGATCGCCTGGTCAAATGGTCGGCTCGCCTGACCTTCGCCTGGCTTCCTTCCACTTTGTGAACTCGAGGTCAGGCGATCGCCTGAAGCTCGCAAACTTCAATTTCTTCTTGTTTCTCCTCAAACTCTTCACATGTTTGCATTTTGATCTCCAGTTTTGCTTTTCTGTGTATTTCTTCGTCAGATTTCTCCATTTTTCCCCCGAACACGGATTTCCTAAAACACAAACTTGCACCCACACTAAGTACTAACAATCATTCAATAAAAGCATGTGTATGAAGGGAAAAACATATAAATATATGTCAATCATCAATAGTCATGAACGACTCTCCACTTGGTTGGAGGCTTGACTGGTGCTAACTCATTCTCATCAGTGGCGGACGCCGTGATTCCGCTCTTCTTCAGGACCGCATGAGTTGCACTAACCCACTTGCTATCATATATTGGGTAAATAATCCCAGCGCCCAGAAGCTTGATAATTTCTTCTTTCACGACCTTCTTCATGTTCGGGTTCATCCTCCTCTGAAATTCTCTTTTCAGAACGTCATCATCCTCAAGGAGTATCTTGTGCATGCATACATCCGGACTAACTCCCTTGAGGTCTGATATAGACCATGCAATGGCTTCCCTGTGCTCTCAAATGACACGCATCAACCTGTCTTCTTCAACTTGAGAAAGTGTGATGGAGATAATCACGGGATACTGCTCTGTCTCATCTATGAACACATACTTTACCTTTTTCTGAAGTGGCTTTAATATCGGTGTCGATGGTCCTGTTGGAATTTCTCTCACTTCTATCAGAGGTTCAAATTCCCAATTTACGTTCCTTATCAACTCACAGTTCTCTAAGGTCTGTAGGGCATTAACGAAATCATAGAAATCCAAAAGGTCATCTTCAATATTTAGGATGGCTCTCAAGAATGGGTCTTCAGCATGCAAATTTTTCACATATTCATCCATGCAAAGCTCTACCACATCAATGTTTTGGCATATGTCAAAATCGAATTTAGACCTCATTGCCTTGTGAAGATTGAAGGACACCTCTTCCTTGTCCGTTCGCAGAGTAAGACAACCTCCTTCAACATCGATGAGTTCTTTGGAAGTTTGCAAGAAAGGTCTCCCGAGAATGATTGGGACATCCTTATCTTTCTCCATGTCTAGAATGACAAAATCGGCAGGGAAGTAGAATTTATCCACTTTGACCAATACATCTTCAAGGATGCCCCGTGGATAAGTGAGTGAGCGATCTGCCAATTGAAGACAGATATTGGAAGATTTAATGCTCCCGAGACCTAGTTTCCTGCACATCGATAATGATATCAAATTTATACTAGCACCTAAATCACACAAAGCTTTATTAAAATGGAAAGAACCAATGTCAAGAGGGATAGTAAAAGAGCCTGGATCATTCACTTTTTGGGGGAGTTTCTTTTGAATTATCGCGCTCGCTTCCTCCCTCATGTGTACCACTTCGTTGGTCTGCAGCTTTTTCTTTTTGGAAAGAAGATCCTTCAAGAATTTGGCATATGGAGGCATGCTCAAGATGACATCCAAGAAAGGGATATTGATCTCCAATTTCTTGAAGACTTCAAATAATTTTGAGCATTAAAGATCCAACTTTTTATTCTCCAGCCTCTGAGGGTAGAGAATAGTGGGTTTAACTACCTGTGAATCTTCTGTAGAATCTGGAATTTTTGCCTCCTTCCCTGCTTAACTCATCAACTTCCTCCTCAATTTCTTCACTTTTTTTTCCTATTAGTACATGTGGAGGGTAGTGTTCATATTCTTGTGGTGGCTCTTTTTGCTGAAGAACCACTTCCCGTCCACTTCTCAAAGTGACGGTCTTACAATGCGCTCTGGGATCAAGTGTATCACTTGATATTTTGTTCCCCCTTTTAAGGCCTTTCACATCATTTGCTACTTGACCCAATTGCACCTCTAAGCTTCTCATATGTGCTCTCATACCTTCTTGATTTTCATGAAGGTGGAATGTTGTGCCATGAGGGTAGAAAGTATTTCTTCCAAACTACTCTTCTTTTCCTGCTACTGGGAGGGTTCACCTCTCGGATGGTAAGGAACCTGATTTGGTTGTAACGCACCATTAGAATTTTCATAATTGAAACCATCATGCTTTGGCCTCTGGTAGTTGTTGTATCCTCCTCCCTACCTCGGTGGGTAATTGTTGCTTAAAAAATTATTATTCTGATAGTTTGCAAAGTTTGCTTCTTCATATTCTCTATACCCTTCATCTTCCTCTTCCAGTCTCATAGCTTGCTTGGGCCTCATGCTTTCCTATGACTTGGTTAGCTTGGCGATCTGACTTGTGAGTGTATCAATCTTTGCACTATTGCTCACCTCCAGATCTACTTCATACACTCCCTTAGGTTGAGCTCTAGAGTTCGAGCTTGCCTCTCTGGTCTTCACTTGCTCTATCTCTTTTGCTAGCTTGTTCAGAATGTGGAGACATTCAGTTGCTCCTTTGTCGCGGAACCTACCACCAGCTATTGCATTTAGAAGTCCCTTCTCCGTCCAGTTTAGACCTTCATAAAAAAGATTTACCTGGTGTCTCGGTGTAGATCCCTGCCCCAGGAATTTTTTGAGCAAATTCCAGAAACGGTTCCAAGCCACATTTAGAGTTTCACTCGGCTTCTGGTGGAACATGGCGATCTCATTCTGAACTTCAAGCACCTTTTTGGGTGGATAAAATTCATCCATGAAGGCACAATGAAGATCCTCACAGGTGCGGATTTCTTGAGCATCGAGATTCTTGTACCAGAGCTTGGCGTCGCTCAGAAGTGATAGTGAAAATAATCTCATCCTGACATCTTCTTCTGAACCCTTTTCCATGTCATATGTATCACATATTTCGATAAATTGATCAATATGATCAAGTGGATTTTCATGAAACTTGCCACAAAATGGCCTTTGTCCCACAATGTTGTAGATGTGGTTCGGGATCTTGAACCTTCTAGCTGGCACCGCTTCTGGACGAATTAACCATCGCTCACAATTCCATCTGGAAGCTCTCAATAAATCACCAATTGGTGGCTCTGATGCGGCTTGATTCTGACGATTCCCCATGGGGATATTATTATCGATCTCCTCATTCTCATCACCATTGTTAATGTTTCCATTCATGTTGACTGAATTGCTTGAAGAACTAGTATCACTTGAAAATTCTTGTGTATTCTTGTTCTTCCTCCTCAAATCTCGCAAGGTCTTTTCAATTTCCTGATCTAAGCCAACAAGATTAGCTTGTGAGCCTCGGAACATAAACCTGAAAAATCACCTATAAGCAAAGACACAAAAATAACAAATCAATTTCCACTCACGAAATTAAAAGCAAAACAATTAACTAGTTTATCAACAACTATGAAAACAAATCCCCGGCAACGACGCCAATTTGCTAATATTGAAATTCGAACAATAAATAATATTTATATGCCTAACTCTCCCTCAAGTGTAAGGTTACAGATGTAGCAGGGTGAGTGAGATCATACCCAAGGGATTAGTATATGCCCAACTCTCCCTCAACTGCAGTTTTTTTCTGTATTTTTTCCATAGAACGAACTGGATGTATGAGAGTGGTGAAGTATTCGAGACACAAGAATATCAACAGTAACAAGTAACCTGGAGAAAATCTGTAACGAAGGTAGATCAATATGCAAAAGACTGAATGTTTTTGGTAAAATTCAATGATTAAAAAGTTCCCTTGGTTATTTAGGGCTGATGATTACTAAGAGACATGCTTGGCTGAAAATCATGCTTTGATAGAGAAGATGGATAAAATTCAAACCCTAACTTACTAGGCTAGAGTCATCCTTCCCATTAATGACCAAACGAGATATCTCCGCTTGCACTATTAGTGGAAGCTTTAGGGTTGCCCAAGTAAAACCTCCTAATATCCTAAATTACCATCGTAGATAATTCTAGGTTATCTAACAATTCCCCGTAGTCAGCTCAATGAAGTCCTATCTCGAGGCACTTCATCAAACCTAGGTAGGTGCAGGGAGTTAGATAGCGACTCTAACTTCCTATGTCACCACCACCACACCATAACCGTCAGGTGCTTGTGCGGAAGTTGCTTTATCGAGGCAGCTGGCGACGTTGGACCAGAATTCATCACGAGTTGTGGACCCGAAAACCTGGCCAAATTAAAATTTTCCTTTACTTCGGTTTCTAATGCGTTATTCAGGTTTTTAAAGGCAATCTAGGTTTACTTACCGCCCGAACCTTCACCCGGAAACACGTTAGTGGTTTTATCGAAATATCGCACGATTAAAATACTAAGATAAAGCGTTATACATCAGATAGGAACTTCCGCCTGTTTTATTGGGTGCGGAGTTCCACAAAATATATAGTCCTGATGTATGTGCATGCAACTATACTACAGAGTCCGGAGTGCTAACAATACCATGATACATACTGTGAGTCGGCGATAACCGAGAAGCTGCTCACTACCGTTGCTACACCAAAAGCTGAGTCAACAGAGCGGGCTACACTGTCGGCTGCTGATCCGTGTCCCCTGAAAATACATAACAATAAGGGGATGAGTCATCGAAAGGTACTCAGTAAGAGCCAGGGTATGTCTAATGCGTAATAAACGCGGAAACCTGCATGAAAACGTTAGTAATACAGAGATGGTCGACCATGGGTGGATCTTTCCCAGACCATGGGTGGTCCCCATGGGTCATGGCTTCCCCATGCACCGAATGATGAGTAATACCGAGATGGTCGACCATGGGTGGATCTTCCCCAGACCATGGGTGGACCCCATGCGTCATGGCTTCCCCATGCGTCGAACGA
>JBBYHH010576178.1:0-10711 GCA_038382905.1 Daphne laureola
AAACACGTTAGAAATATCAACGACTTAAGAAAGTTTTTAAAAGTCGGGTTTTTGGGAAAACGACAAATCGGTTTAAGGGTTCCGCGTCACCGACCGCCGCCCGGTCCATAAATCAAGACGCTTCCGCCAAGTAAGGGGACGTGGGGATGGTGGTGACATCAACAATGGCAATACTGAAGAAATCAAGGAATCCGCTAAATGGTCCGCTTCAGATTGAGCCTCTAATGCTAAAGAAAAGTTGAACGATCTTGCTTTCGGTACCTAATTAAACGTTTCCCCCATTTTCAATTTGAATCAATATTAATTAGCTAGGGTTTAAAAAGATGCATGGTTGATAAATGTACACTACTCATTTTCAACAGGGAGTAAAAAAGCGCAGGAAGGGAAAGAGGTGTTACAGTCACCATTGACAGATGGTAATTTTCTGAGAAGAATTGCCCGGAGGTCAAATTTCACTATTTCCGGGACTCAGTTTTAAACGTGCAGGAACATATTTTTTAATGATTCTCATGTTCCGGGAATTATTTTGAGCTCAATTCCATGGGATTTAAGCATTTTATAATGTTATATGAGCCCCATGCCATTTTGCCAAAATTCAGTTTCGGAGGGCAAAACGGTCATTTCAGAAAAGTGGACGGAAAAGGGCATTTTACCATTTCACTTAGGGAGCCGGTTTTGGGAGTTATTTTGGCACATGGTTGGTAGTTGGATGGTATGATGATAAGGTTAGAGTGTTGGATTAAAAGTAATCATTAGACATGGAGTGAAGATATGGATCTTATCCTTTGTAAATGATAAACAACCTCCCCCTCTCTCATTCATCACCATAATCAGCAGCCTCATCTCCATCCTACCATCCATGGTTTTCATCTTCTTCTTCTATTGTCCTTGAAGTTCTTGAGAAAAACTTCATCATCCTTCATCAAAGCTTCAAGAATCAAAGTGGAAAGTATGTGTTCATGAGTATTTCTTCATGAAAGTGAGCTTGGAAACATGAAACAATTTCATCTCCTCCACTTTCTCTCAAGGCCAAAAGTACAAGGGATATTTTGGGCAAAGTTGCTCAACAATTTCTTGAAGATAATCTCAAGGTGAGCTTGTTTCAAGGTGGTTTATGAAGAGATTAAGTATGGATGATGTTGAAGTTCATCTCTTCTCATTTTCTTTTAGGGCCGAATTTGTTGGAGAATTTTTGGGAAATCTCTACAATAATTTCTTCAATATTTTCTTGAGGTAAGCATGAATTTAAGGTTGTTATGGTTTAGTATAAATATTTACTACATAATTCCATGAAGTTTGGTTGAACTTTGAAGTTGGTGTTCTTGATGTTCATGAAAAAACTTTTGATTCAAGTTAAAGTGAAAGTTGATTTGTGCTCTTGGGTGGTTTTTGAGCATGTTTAATACTTGGAACTAAGTTTGAATATCTTGGAAATGGTAGCTATGATTTGGCCAAATTTGATGATTGTTTTACCAAAGTTTGGATTTGAGTTGAAGTAAGTGTTAATATGTGTTCTTGGGTTGTTTGTGAACATTTTTAATGCTTGGAGTTTATCTTGAATCATCATGGATGTTTATGTATTTGTTTGTCTGATTTTATTCAAGGAAGAACAAAGTTGATGTTCTTTGTGAAAGTGTTGTGGTGAAAAGTTGAAGAACATTTTCTTACTAAAATTCTTGACATGGCCGAATTTTTTGGGTGAGATTTGATGATGTGTTGTTTGTTGAAAACATGAAGTTGTTATGGAGTAATCATGTTAGAACAGTTGAAAAAATGTTAGTTGAAAGTTGGAAGGAAAAATCTTCCTTTGATGATTTTCCAAGTTATGGCCGAAAATGTCAAGTGTGATTAATGTTGGTGGAAAATGATTAATCTTCCTGAAAATGAGATAATTTAGTGATTAGAGAAGATTTTGTCACTTTTAGAAAATTTGGGACCAAAATAAAAATTTTGGGAAAGTTTTGTGTTAATTGGTAATTAGTGACAAATAAAGTGAAATTAAGCTCATTTAAAGTTGAAGGTGAAAATTGGCAACTTTTAGATAAGTTTTTCACTTTCTAAAAATTTGGGCCAAATGCAAATCTTGGAAAAGATTTAGTAAGAATTGGTAAGAAGTGGAAATTAAAGTAAAACTTAGTGTTTTTTAAACTTAGTGTGAATTTGGGGGGCATTTTGGTAAATTTGACCATCTTATAAAAAATTGCATCAAATTGCATAAGTGACAAAAGGTTAAGGTGTATGTTGGTAATTCGAGGTAAAAGAGGTGAAACTTAGCTCTTTTGAAGCTAAGTGTATAATTGGTAAAATTTTAAGTAATTTCTCACTTAAAGAGAAATTGAACTTAAGTTAAGTTTAATAAAGAATTTTTAATACTTTGAGTATTTTGGATACTTTAAGTAAATTCTGAGCCAAATGGAATATTGGAAAAATATTAAGGACTTGGTGTGAAATTAATGGTAAAAGAAGTAAAAGTGAACTTCTTTAAAGTAAAGTAAAGAATTGGCAACACTGTAAGTGTGTTTGCCACATTAAGGAATTTGGGCCAAAATTGAACATTTTGGTAAAGTTCAGGGACTTTGTTGGTAATAAGTCATAAAAGATGTTAAGTGATGCTTAAGTGGTAATTAAGTAAAATTATAAGTTGGTTTGACCAGTTTAAGCTTGATTTTACCAAATTGGTCAACTGGTTAACTTTTGGTCAACTAGTTGACTTTTGTTGATAAAGTGTGTTAGGATTGAAGATTCAAATCCTAATTAATGTCATATGTGTTTAGTGTTATATCTGGTGGCTGTGGACTGCAGGAGTTCAATCGGAACTTCATCTTACGTTATTACAGGGTTGTCGCGATATGATTGTTCCTCATTAGGTAGGGGGTTTAACTTTCTTAATATGCATTTAGGGTTTCCTTCATACATATTGGGCTAGTTAATGGCTAGTACTCGGGTCGAGGGTGGAGCCTATTAACTCCCGGGGCTAGTTGCATAGTTACGTTAATGGATGCAGGTTTTTCAAACTTGGGAGAACATATCATACGATCGAGACTGTCCTCTGATCACGATTGATCATGGAGTTGACTCTGATATATATATATAGGTCTCTTAAGACCGAGCGACAGTTATGGGGCCGTACACCCCACACTAGTACCATGTGAAAGATTGTTCTGAACCGCGAGCCAGTTATTTGGGCTTGATTGCCACCGGGGGCTGTCGATTGTGGGAACCCATGCAGGCCGGCGAGCCCCCGGGGGATTATTCTACCACTACTGTCCTTCGAGATAGGTTAGTGATAATGTCTGATGGGACGTACTGTATTTCATATGATATCATTTGCACATCATTAAACATGTGATATTACGTTGTATAAACGGTTTAGTACATTGCACGCTAACCCTTTATGCAGATGGTTTTCAAAAGAAAACCGTTATCCTTACCTACCCCCTTACTGAGTACCTCTCGAGAACTCACCCCCATTATACTCAATATTTTCAGGAGCTTATGAGAATTAACCTACGGAATGATTCCGTGAGGTTCAGTGATATGAGATCTCAGGTACATGTGTAGCTCCTCATGTGATTTCTGATTCTGATTAGGGGTAGTCTCGATTGAGATGCATAGTTGTGTTTATGTATTTGGGTGAACACGATTATGGTTTGATTAACGGTTTTGACTTTCCTGGTTGTGATTAGTAGCAACATTAGTATCTTATTGTGATTGTCGGAGTCTTGATGACCAGATCACGGAAGAATAGTGATTATCCTATTATGGCTTAATCTGGGCTCTGTAGATGTAGCATGCATACGTAGCTAGACAACATTATTCATTTTGTTGTTTTCTTATGGTTTATATATTTTTACTTTCTCGGGGAGTACCTGCCCAGTGCGATGGCCAGGACTCTTTTCTAGTGTATCTGGTGTTGAGCGGAGCTCAACGTTATATGTTGTTTGGTCGAGCAATTTTCTGTATAAACTGTTAACATGTTTCGGGTGCAGGTATAGGACGTAATTAGTAATGTTGTAAAAACTTGCAACACGTTAATCTATTGAAAATAAGCAACGAAGATTAGGCAACAAAGTAGAAAAAATTTTAGGGCCGGGTTTTTTGCGTCCGCAAAACTAATATGGGTTTTTACCCCGACATCACTACCATCACCCGCCACCGCACCATTTACTGCTCACACTTCCTCCGACGCAGCCAGGGACGCGGTGGTGGTGAGACGAGTGGTAAGTGAAAAGCTGCGAAAGGTTTGACTTCTGAGTTATGATTACTTGCTGTGAATAATTTTTGTTTAAGATTTCTGAGCCGATTGTTGGGATGATTGTAGTGATTGTTTATTTGCTTTCTTATATTGTGTGCTCTCTACTGGGGTAGATCCATATGCATTTAGGTTGCACAGAAACACTTAGGAAGGGAATTTCATGTAAACTAGGTTGCATATGAATTTGTATTGTGATTGCTAGAGATAAGGTTTTCTTTTATTATTTGCTTGTGGTTGTGTTCTGATGACCCCCAGAGGTGAATAGGTCTAGGAATGAGTTTCCCAAAATGAGATTTATTCCCTAGACTTGAGGCCTATGACCATTGGATAAATTCACCAACTGCTGACACTGTGTCATACTCTGGGCATGAACAGGTTGGATGAACCTGAACCCAATCAGAGATTGAAATGAATGCGTGTAAAGATTGTATATTGTAGTTAATTGTTTTAAATCTGCTTTGTGAGATTGATACAGCTGGTAACTGAGATAGTTGTAAGTATAGTATTGAGAGTTGTGAAGACATGGAACAAATAGAGTGAGATAATTGAATTATTGATTGGTGTTAGGGGACACCACAGGTAATTAAATTCCTTATTTCTTCTTATCATTTATTTGCATAATGTTTCTTTCCTTAATTTATTGTTCATGCATTGCATCATCAGCTGGAATAGGTGTTAGTAGGCACTTTGACGGGGTGACATGGACCACTTCTGTCAACTTTCTTCACTGAGATGGACGCCATTATCTGAATGTATGGACACTCGGGCAATGGTGGATCTGAGTGAAGTACGCCTAGTAACATTTATACGGATTATGAATGAAGAACTGAAGTAGAAATTGATTGAGCTGGAAGTGAATGCTGAATAAAGAATGATAGTCTATTGGTGACTGGAACCAATCGGGAATAATAGGGAATACTGAGTAACACTGTAACGACTGACGGGATAAAGTCTGGTGAGGATTTTGATAGCTGGGAATAATTGGAACTGGGAGATACAATTGATAATAATTTAGGGTAGAATAATAGTATCACTATGATCACCACTATACTAAGTGTTAAGAAAGAGAAGATAAACAGAAAAGAGAAAAAGAAAGTATTAGAATAGAGTAGCAGGAGCTTAGTGGTTAACTGACTAGTTATCACTATTGTAAGCATAGGTTAATAAAAACTATAGGGTTGACTAGGACTGTGGACACCTTACCATAGGTTTTCACGGAATATTGATGTGTAAATATTGATTTAGAAGAACTATGGAAAAGAAAAGTGAGCTTAACTGTCATGTACTGCTTACGAAAGAAAGGTTCTTGTCATTGGTAGATGAACTGCAATGTATGTTTGTATTAAGGAATCATCTACATCAGTATCGTGCTGGCTGAATGCATGATGAGTTATTGATGCCTTATTATGAATGAAAGATTGTCTTGTAGTAATGAAGAGATAATGTTAGTACTGGCAGGAAGATGACGGAGTTAGAGGGAAATTCTTAGAATTTTCTTGAAGGTCGAATACTGGAATGTTTTTTAAGTGTGGTAGTGCATGTACAAGTATAGTAGTAATGTGAAAATGAATACGTACATAAAACAGATAAGTGAACTATTAGAAAAAGCATGGATGACTAGGCGGATGTGCAGATCAAGTGTAGACTTGAGCTAGCGACGAATTTCTCGTGTAAACTAAAATGTGTATTTAGTAACTGTAGAAGACTTGTAGATCATTAGGAACACGTTTACAAAGGTGAAAGTTCAATTTTCGTAAGTATACTAAGTAGATAACTGGAAACACCAGTGTAACTACTGTGACAAACTAACAATTAGGAATAAAGGATAGGGAGTGAAGACTGACGAAAGTAAAGATGATAGGCAAGTATGGTTAAAAACCATGAAGGATGTTGGTGTAGTTCGCCACTTTGTCAGATTATGCCAGAGTGTACAACTTTGGTGTAATAAGTGTTGCCTCCCAACACTAAATGGATTTCTAGTTAGCGAGACACTAAAACTGGTGGCGGTAACCATGTGATAACTGGGATGGAGGAAAGTGTAATTACGATACGGAATTGGAGAACCTGAATACTGAACCGAAGACTGTTAGATAAGAGACTTGAGTCGCAAGTCACTGGGAATCAAAGATGAACTAAGCATAGAAACTACGGATTGAAGACTGTCGGAAGAAAACTTGCGGAGAAAGTTACTGAGATTATCCCCTATGATTGTTGACGTGTAGAAAGAAATTCTACACCTGAGTTCGAGGATAAAGTCTTTTTGTAAGGGGGGTGGATAATGTTGTGACCCGGACTCCCATTTGTTCCAGAACTGAAGAGATTTTAAAGATAAAGGACTAGAATGCAAATAAATAAAGAACTGAGATTGGAAGAAAAATAAGTGGAGTGACTTAATAGAGAAGAAAGAAATAATGGAAGACTACTTTGTAAAGAAGAAAGATTGATTAAGTATAGGGAATGACTGAAATGGAACATTGATGTTAGATGGGGTTCTTTTCTATATTTGATGAAAGACTAAGGATCATTTAATTAATTATACTGCCTCCGTCCTGAATTAATTGGCTCATTTGACTTTCATGTTTCAAATTTCAATGTTTGACCCAATTTTTCATAAAGATAAATAATGAAAACAATTCCCAAAAAAATATACTTAGAAAAAGTATGTTGCAAATTATGATTTACATGTAATTTTTTTAACTTTAAACATCTAAATATCCATGAAAACAAATCATATATTAAATACTGTGAAATAGTAAAATGAAATGGTTCAATTAATTCAGGACGGAGGGAGTATAATATATACATATATTAAGAAAAGAAAGAGGAAAGTATAAACAGATCAGACCGAAGATCGATCTTCTACTTCTTTCTTCTTATGCGTTCACGACAGGGGCTGCGCAAGAGCGATCGATGCACACGGGAGATGCCTGCCATTCAGGGCATCCCCAATGGTGTGACGGCGATGGGATGAGTTGGAGACTGAGGTGAATCATCTCCTCTTTTCCTCTGTTTCATGATGCTGACACGAATTAGGGTTGGAGGACATGCGATGAGCAGGACGATGGTGAGACGCGTTCGACGGTGAGGCACCAGTGGGTCGTCATCGCAATGGAAATGGGGGCTGGAGCCACAAAGAAGCTCTTCACCTCATCTTCTCCTTGCATCGGCCTGGTGTAGAGTGCAAGTAGACCTCGATCTTTTTCTTCTATCATTGCTACTTCAATAATTGGGAGGGGCTTGATGTTACTAATTTCGGCTTTCAAAGGGAAGAAGGTAAGTTATAGCTTCAATTCCCTACAAGAAATTGATGGATTAGTGTTGAGACCGTATGTATGGTGAAATCGGACCAACTGTTGATGATGTTAAATGGGGAAAATTGATGAAGAAATGTTGATTAGGATTATGATAAGACCCCATTGATGACTGTTTTGCCTTGTCTTAAGTAATGGTTAATTGGAAGATGACAGATTACTGTGATAAGAGATTTGATGGACTTTCATGCTAATGATGACATGTAGTTTAGTAAAAACTGTTAATGACCCTAATGGTGACTCGAGAGAATGTGTATGTGATGCTTATAAGGTTTTCTAGTTGAAAACCTAGGAAGCCGAATTGAATGGTGATTATCTAATGGAGTTTAGATGTGTTGATGATATTTCTGCCTAAGTGGTAAACTGTCTTCTTGTGTAATCTAGTTGCCAAATTGATAAGTCTTTCGTATTGGGAGCATAATGTGGAGGTTCTTATTGTTTAAGGTTGAATCTATAACTCAATGATACCATTACCTTCTAATTTTCTTTTATTGGTATTAACCATGAAGATTGTAGAATTACTAACACTATACTGATAAAGTTTGATTAGTGTGAGAAGGTTTCTTGAAGCTTAAGAATGGTTGGTCACCAAAGATTCCTTCTGGCCTTAGTATGCAAATGAAGGAAAACTGTAGTTCATTCCATTACTGAGATCTTAATGATTTAATACTAAAAGTAGTATGGTTTCTACCTAAATGGTAATGAGCAAACTAGTCAGATAGAAGGAAACCACTTGATGGTTTCGGCTTTATGGTGTATTCTTGATGAAGAAGTTGAGCATGAAGACTATTCATAGTTGAGTGATTACTGTTAATGGTGTTTGAGAAGTAAATAACCACTTGTACTTAACTCCATAATTTAGCATTTTAACTACTACTGATGACTAGTTATATTAACATGACTGCATTATTTCCATGTATGCATATTATTACTGAACCACTGGGATTGCTAGAGAAAGAACCGAGAAGATGAAGTTGGAGCTAGGTTTGATCACCAACTTTCAAGTATACCTACACTTAGCAATATCTCCACTGTAAAGGAAATTAAAGGAGCAATGAGTAAATATATGGAAGGAAGACAAATGATTGAAGAAGGATAATGAAAGATCATAACTGATGGGAAATGCTAGATAATTCATAGGAGTATTACTATTATGGGAGTTTTCGAAAATGTGATGATAGTAGAACTCGACTTGTAATTGTGAATGATGTATGATTACTATATAAAACACAAAGGGATATCTTAGAATAATATTACTAGTACATTGGATAATTGTCTAAGGAAAGACTAGAGTAAATATTGCTTAAATATTAATGATGGACTCTTAGAAGATTAAAATTAAGTAATACGACTGTGGAGATCAAATGACATCGCTGATATCAATAATAAGGGGAATACTTGATAGTATTCCCCGATGCAATATCATTGAGAAACATGCTGAAGTTCCACACTTAACAACTACGAGTATTTCTGGGTAACGAGGACAAGAAGAGTGACTGTAGAATATGGAGACTAGAAGAGTATAAAACTCTACTACTGACTTGCAATAAGCATTCGACCCATCACCCTTGCTTATGTCATGCCGTTTGTTGGTGCATGTATTCAAAATAATGGAACATGCTTAGTAGAGAATGTACGTGTACCTACTACATGTATACTCTCGGGTACAATATAATAACTGAACCATTACCACGTTTTACATGGAAACAACACTGTTGGGAGCCTAATGACTGAGAGTTCAGAATAGTAAATACTTGAAGACTAAACATTGAACTGGAACTACACCGGGAGCTGGAGTTACAACATGAAGCATCTCCAAAAGATGAAACTAAGAACAGAGACTAGGCTAACTTTCTGAGTCAGGATTAACCCTTCTTCCTGTTGGGGGTGCCACCCCCTGTAACTTCCTTGAACCTTTCTCTCTTTCTTTTCTTACTTTGCAAGTTACTTATAGTGTTAGAGACCAACCCAGGACATTGGTAATGTTTCTAAATATTTTATTGGAGGGTCGGATTCAGTAGTGTCGGGACTTCATTTTAAGCGTGTTGGGCTCATTTTCTATTAAGTATCATGTTCCAGGACTTCATTTGAGACTAATATCCATAGGATTTCATAGTTTGGGATTTGGTATGTGAATCCCGGGTCATTTTGCCAAAATTTACTTTGGAGGGTAAAATGGTCACTTTGGAAAATTGTGCAAAATTGAAATTATGTTGGACATATAAAGTGGCGTTATTCATTTTTAAGGAGATATAAGGATTAGGTATGAAAAATGTGTGGAAAGGGAAGCAGAAGAACCAAATGTAAAGTAAGGAAAAAGTTCGAGGAAATGCGTAGAAAATAGTCTCGTGCGATCGCCTGGACCCAGGGAAGAAAAGGAGACAGGGGGTTCAGGCGAGTGGCAGGTGATCGCCTGACACCAGGATTAAAGTGACAGGACTCCAGGTGATGGGATGCACAAGCCCAGGTGATCGCCTGGGCCACCGACTGACGCGTTTAAAATAGATTTAAAAGATTCTGGAAACATCACAGCTTCATCTTCTTCTTCCCTCTGTTTGACCGAAACATGGGGCTCTTCTTGGGCAAGTGGAGATTCGTCCATTTCATCCATTTTTTTCTTGAGGAGAAGCTTGATTCATGGGTAAAAGGTTGAGGTAGGAAGCTTTCTTCCATGGATTTTACATTTCTTGGCCTGATTTGAGTTTAAGGATGAATAAGGGATTTTTGAATTTTTTAGAAATCATGGAATTAGTATGAATTGGTGATTTTAAGTTGTTGTATGGATGATTACTAACACTTTTTGTACTTAGAGCTTCATCTTTTCTTTCTCTATTGGTTAGCCGATTGTACCATAAATGAATTGGAGAATTTTGTGTGATTTCTTGGTTTCATGAGGAATGAGATGAAAGTAGATTTTTAAAGTGTTATTTGGGTGATTATGAACATATTTCATACTTGGAATTAACCTTGAATCATTATGTTGGCCGAATTATGTTATGGTCAAAGTTGGTCAAAGTTGGAATTGTTGATGAAAAATGAAGTTGATGATTCTTTGTTAAGTGTTTAATTGGTGTTGGATTAGGGGTAATTTTGGGTATCTAAAGTGCTGTGAAAAGTTGGAAGAAAATTCTCTTGGATTGTTTTC
>JBBYHH010576289.1:0-10711 GCA_038382905.1 Daphne laureola
TAAATGAAGTGAAATTAAGCTCCCTTGAAGTTAAGTAACAAGTTGGTAATATTTTGTGTGGTCGGTCTAATTTTCCATGTGATGGCCGAAATTATAAGTTGTGGGTTAAAGTTGGTATTCTCCGGTAAATGTTGGGTTAGAGTTGGAAATAAGTTGGATATGGGTTTCTGGATTATTATATGGATACTTGATAGCATTTTGTTCGATTGGCCTTCTTGTTCATGGTTTGACCGGAATGGTGAAGCTTGATGTTAAGCTTCTTTTGTAATGGATATCGATCAGTGATTTGAGGATTCTGTTTCCTATTATTGTGTGGTTATTTAGCAATATTTTTTGTGGATGGGCTTTGTGAAAGTGCAGCCAGAATGCTGCCGGATTTGGTTGCCTTCAGGAAAGTACAACATTTGTACAAATTGTCAGGTAAGGGTTCAACTCTCTTTAATATGTAATTTGGCACGCCTTCGTGCATATTGGGTTAGTTGAGGATAGTTTTTGGGATGAGGTGGGGCCTGGTGACTTCCGGGGGTAGTTACATGGTAAGGTTAGTGGTATGCAGATTTTATATTTGGGAGAACCAACCAGGCGGTTGATGATATGATTTGTAAGGGAGAACCAACCAGGCGGTTGATGATATGATTTGTTCGGGAGAACCAACCAGGAGGTTGATGATTAGTGGGTTATTCGCATTGATCAAATGATGATCAATGTAGTGGTTACGACGGTTTATGTGGAACTAGGCCCTGCGCTGGTACCATGCACCTATTATGTGTGAGAACCTCGTGTTGAGCTTAGAGCCACCGGGGGCCGTCGTATCAATTTTTGTCCGGAGGGACGAGTGGTATGTATTTCCATTCGGTGGGATGAATGGGGTGTATTTCCGTCCGGTTAGATGAGTTCTATGTTTATCCGTCTGATGGGACGAGAAGTTATTTGCATTTCTGCATTTCATGCATATAATGATTCATGTGATATATAGGTTGTATGAACTATTTAGTATATTGCATACTGTGCATGCTAATCTTTTTTGCAAGATTACTAACCTTTTCTTGCAGGTTGTTTTCAAAAATAAAAACCATGACCCTTACCTAAGCCCTTACTGAGTTCATCTCGAGAACTCACCCCCTTATGATTAATGTTTTTTAGGAGCTTCTGATAAGAAACCTGCGGTATGGTTTCATAAGGTTTCTTTGTGGTTTGTGATTAAGGTACATGTACAGCTTCTTTATATGATTTCAGTTCTGGTTACGGGGGGTGGTCTCGAATGGGAGTATGTTTACTTGAGGATTATGGGTGAGCACTTATGAACTACAAAAGGTTAATTCCTTTTATTTGTGTTAGAAGCAGCAGCAGAAGTGACCTATAGGTGGTCAAAGTGTATCACGATCTGTAGGTGTAGATGCATATGCACATGTTAGCATGGATCATGATTTGTGACTTGTATGTCATGAAACGTTATGTTGCTTGCATGATTTGGAAATTATGATTATCGGGTTAAGTGTTGAGCATGTTCTTTGATGTTTAGTATACTATGAATAATTATGGATAAATTATTTTACTCGAGGAGTACTTGCCCAGTGTAGTAGGGGCAGGGCTCATTTTTGGTGTATATGTTGTTGAGCAGAGGCGGAGCTCAACTATGCATGTCATGAATATGGACTTCATGTATGTAATTGAGTTTTAATAATAGAGTGAAATTAAATGCATGTGATTTCCATGTATGTGAAGTTTAATTTGCACACCCCTAGTTTTGCAAATGGAATTTTAAAGTGTGTTCCAACCAAGGGAACACTTGGAACAATCTTGAGAGTCAAGCAATAAGGGACCAGGTTATGGGATCCACTACACCAAAGAGGCCCCCACCCGACGTCACCATTGCCCCCTCCTTGCCATTGTACCGCGTGTTTTCACTGAGTCGGGACCGGGGTGGTGGTGACAAGTTGGTATCAGAGGATGGTTTTTGGAATAAGTTATCAGGATTTGGACTTCAAAGGGGTGTGTTTGGACAGGAGCTCAGGCGAAGAAATGCACAATAGTAGGCGATCGCCTGAGCCCAGAATTCAAATGGACAGGGGCTCAGGCGAGACACAGGCGATAGGGTGCGCAAGGTCAGGCAATTTCCTGACCAAGGACAAACCCATGTTTCACCGATTGCTTCCAGAGTGGTTTATGTGAGGAGCCTGATAAACTTCTTATGTAAACTAGCTTGGAATCGAGAAGTGATACTGCGGGTGATCAGTTTAAGTATGCTCAGTAAGAGTAAGTTTCAGGATTTTCTTCTGTGATTCACGATTGCACAGGTTTGGTCATCAGGACATGGACATCTGAATCTGATATCTTGCAAGCTGGGTAACCTCAGGAAGGGGTTTTTGTATTATGATTCTGACTTGATTATGGTTTATCTGTTTGATTTGTGTTTATTTGGGGAATGATCTGATTCTGCTCTTCTGCTTAGGTTGTCTGCATTCATGCATTGCATTACACTACAGATCCTTTAGGAAAACTACTGCTTGCTTGTGGTTAGGTAGTTAACCGTTATTGTAGCATTCTTTCTTCTGTTATAAAGTTTTAGGTTATGTGGGAGATACTCCCTAGTAGTGAGATTTGGTATCGGAGGGTTGAGGTAGAGGCCCCCCTTCATCTAGAATGTTATGAAAGGTATAATTGAACCCAAGGTAACAAATATGATAACCACAACAATGAGAGGTATTGTGATCAGTTTATAACTATTCTGCTTTGCTATCAGTTTTGGATTTTCTGAATTGGTCGGCATGTCAATTATTAGAGGACTTTAGTCCTTTTTGGGTAAAGTTATGAATTTTAGGTTAAATTCAGGTTTTTAATACAAGTTCTGAGATGATGGTAACAATACCGCTTTCAGTATCTGCGTTAGACTGTGGTTAGGATCGGTAAAGGAATGAATGCACAATGAAAATGTCAGAGTTATGTCTGAAGGACAACAAGTACAGAATCATTGGGATAAGCAGCCACAACGACATGTGGCTTCAGCGAGAAGCAAAATGTATTGGGACGAGATGTATAGAAAATCTGTGCATTACATCTTTTGCGAGTAAGGACCAAGACACTCGTATGTTAGGAATATGAGTGAAAATGGTTGAATTCCTAACCATGCGATTTAGAGTATAAGACAACAAGCAATATGGGGACGTGAGGAATTTTTACAAGTGGGTGAAGAAGTAAATGGATTGAAGATCTCTGATCAACGAGATCAAAATTTATGAGGAATTTTAGTATCTGCTCCTCCAAAATTCAGTAGTGCAAGTAGAACCTCAACATTCAGGCCTTGCATATCCCATCGGGGATGCCACCCAGGATCTCCGTTAGACAACATTCGATGCCGAGCTACCGAGGAGAAGATGCCAGTCAGATCCAGCATATTCCATAACAACTCAACACGAAGGGCCCGAGGCGATGAGACTTGTTACAACCACCACGGTCAGACGATGGTTTTTTGACGTAGTGTGGCCGATGGTCGAATGTTATGTTCATTGGAACTTAGGTTTAATGGATAAGTGTTAGAAGAGGAAAATGGGTTTTACAAGTTTTAGAATGGTCGGGCGAGTTACAGGCAACGCATGCCGAAAGACAGGCGATCGCCTGGACTCTGAACTAGTTACACAGGGCCATGGGTGACTCGCCGCATAGGGTGGCCGACCGCTTGAGCTCAAAAGTAAAAGTGACAGGGCCGCGGGTGAGACACAGGCGAGCCACATGCAAGAGCGCGTGACCACCTGCGTTGGAAAGGAAACAGGGAAGTGGGCCGGGTGAACGCCGGGCGATTGGAATGCTTTGGCGGGTGATTGCCCGACCCCAAAAAGGAGAGAGATAGTGGCGCGGGTGACTGGCGGGCGATTTGATGCGAGTCACGGGCGATCACCTGACAGTGCTGGAAGCGAAAATATGGAGGGGTTTTAAACCTGAAAATCTGATGAACTCTCATTTCACATTCAACCTCCGGCTCTAACTCGAACCACAACCCTTCCCACATCCCAAAACCTTCATCCTTGATCAAAAATTGAAGGAGAAACACAGGTTATGCAAGATTCTCAATCAAAGTAAATATTAAACGAAGATCAACACGAATCATTCATCGTTTGGGGTGATTTAAAAAATTGGGACAAAATCAAAGGTTGGTATTTCTGAAGTTTCTTGGCTTATATGAAGTAGTAAATATGTTCTAATGATGGAATACAGTTAGAAACATGTTTTACATTATCAAATTGGTATGAATTGGATGAAATTCGAAATGGAGGGTTGATGAACAGTAACGGGCAAAAATTAGGGGATTGTTGAATTGAGGTTAAATTAGTGTTATTGAGAGTATTTGGAGCAACATTAATACTTGGACTTATGTCCAATTGTTGCTAGAATATGGAGCTAAGGCAATCTTCATGAGAATTGGTGTAGGATCAAAGTGTTACGTATTGATGAATTGATGGTTCAATTATGTTTATATGATGATTCTAAACAACTTTAACACTTGGAACAAGTTGCAATTCATTATGGATAGTGAGATTTTGGAATAAGTTCATCGTTGGTCAATTGTGCAAAAGGATAAAATATGAAAGAAAAGTATGATGTTTGAGCATGGATGGCCTTAATATGGATCATTGAACATGCATGTGAAGTTATAACGAATTTGGATAAGGTTTGATCAGGTTTTGGAGAAATGAACCAAATGAGCAATATTAGTTAAACTTGGAATGTGTTGAGGGAAATGTAATGTTTGGTTATGGGTGTTCTTAAGTATGGTTGTTATACTTATAAATGGAATTGTATAACGATTGGATAAGAAATGGGGTTGTTTTGGGAATTTTGGCCAAAACATTCAAATGATGAAAAGCTAAGGTTTAGGGATGTATATTGCTAGTGAATGAAGGAATTGAATGTGTTTAAAGGTTAAGAATAGAATGGACAAAGATTGGAATGTTCTGATGCATTTTCTGGAAATGGTCGGAAAATGGGAAAATGGCTAAGTGTCGGAATGGGTAAAAATGTTATGATGGTTATTGATTCTGAATTGCTTATGTGATTATTCAGAATTAGTGTTGGTCGCTGGAGTATCCGAGTGAAGGCTACCGAGGACATTTTCCGGTAGTACACGAAAAAAATATCGGATTCTGGATTGGATTGCTATTGTTTATAGGTAAAGGTTCAACGTTTTTAAATGCGTATTAAGGTAACCCTTAGTGCCATTTCATTTGGTTGAGATCAGTCTTATACCAGTGGTGGGGTATATGACTGGTTCCATCGTAGCGGTAAAGGTGTGCAGGTAAATGGATTATGCAATGGTTCTGTGCGTCCTTGTGACCACCAAACCCGTTGATCGTTAAGGAAAGTGTTGTGGTTCATGCGTCTCTGTCACCCTGAACCTAATAGGAGGGACACAACGTGTCATGGTTTCATGTGTCTGTGCGACCACTAAACCCTATGCTTATGACACGGTTATTGTAATGGAATGGGATTGGTTCTGTGAGTCTCCACGATCACGAACCCTCTGTATGCAATGGAATGGGTTTAGTTCTGTGAGTCTCCGTGATCACGAACCCTCTGTTTCTGTTTACTAGATTCTGATTATATGTACTGTGTCATGGTTTGTAGTCTACCTGACTCGAACTCTCTTCTTGCGGCATAACGTGTCGTGGTTCCGTGCGTCGATATGACCACCGAACCCTCTCTTCTTACGACACGGCTATTGTTATTGATTGATTGTTTGATGGCGGTTATAAAGGATCCTAGGCAATTGCTGGTACCATGCGCATTGTTAGTGTTTCTGACCTCTCGTGGTATGAAAGAGGACCAAATAGGATCGCCATAATGGGTAATGGGTTAATGGAAAGGAAAGTCTGCATTGTCTGTAGCGTATTCATATGCATCATGATTTATGTAGGATTTGTATTAGTATAGTGCATCCTATCATACTGACATTGTCGTTGCAGGTATATCACGAAGACAACTTTTATTTCTACCTAAACCCTTACTAAGTTCTCTTGGGAACTCACCCCTTTCATTTAACTATCTTTTTAGGAGCTTTAGTGTTGGACCGTGAAGCGTTACACTCAGTCCCATTGTGATTGTCAGTAAAGGTATCATTAGCTCCTTCTGATTTTTATGATTACTGGTTAAACGGAATGGGTGGGGTGAGTTCGATAAAGAGTAAGGGTGTATAATGGTACAAGGTTATAATGTGACTATGAAATGTGAAATGGCATAATGGTTATGAGGTGAAATGGATAGTTAGATCAGTATTATGAATGGAAGTTATGAGAAATGGAAACTGGATTCTGTTATAGATAGTAATAACAGATAATGAATATTCTGAATATTTCTGGATAAACACTATATGTACATTTATGTGACTAACGGTTAACATTTATGTTCCTTTCATGTATTCAGCAGTAGCAGAAGTATCAAGTGCGATAGTCGCGATCTGCAGATACGACCACCGTTACTGAGTGGTATTACCTATTAGAAAATGGCTATCTAGATATAGTTTGCATGCATACATGTAGATTGGTTATGTGATTAAGCATTTACATGGAACAATATGATGAAATATTTGTGAAATGTGATACTAATGGAATGTATTATCGATTGTGTTCATTATGGAATATCTGATTGCATGTTTATCTTATCGGAGAGCCTCTTCTCGGTAGTAAAAGGGCAGACTCTTTTCTGGTGTATCTGGATTGAGCGGAGCTTAGTTTATCTGTATGTATTATGGACTATGAAATGTAGGTACAAGGAAAGCAGAACTTCTATGTTGTGAATCTCTTACGTGGACCTGAAGAGTGGTTTAAACCCACATTAAGGGTTGCGCAATAGAAAAGGGATCGTTTAGCTCACCGTCGCCCCGCTTAACCGGCGTCTGCTTCCCGCCGGGCCATGTAGTGTGGGGGTGGTGATGACAGTTTGGAATCAGAGCATGGTTAAAGGTAAGAGATTAAGAAGAAGGTTAAGGTGTAATATGTGTAAAGATAAGGAATGGGTAAGAACAGTTTTGGGATTATTGTCAAAAGGTTCAAGTAGGAATTCTAAGGGAAATGGATATTTAGACTTCTGAGGGGTGTGTTCGGACGGGCGATGCCCTTGGTCTACTGATCGATTCCAGAGATGTTCTGTAAGGAGCTTGATCAACTGCTTATGATAACATCTTCAGAATGTGAAGTAGGACTGAAGGCATTCAGTCTAGCATACTTGAAAAGAGTAGGTTAGTGGATTTTCTAATAGAAATTGTTGTTATGTACATTATTGCTTAATGTGGTTGATGCTGAAATGGTATGTGATAACTTGCATCATGCATCATGCATTATACATTGCATATACACTACAGAGCCAATAGGAAATCCTGCTGCTTTATCATATTGTAAAGTTAATCGTTATATGTGCTCTTTCTTATGTTATGAATTTCAGGAAAATGACTGATACTCGCGGGCAGCGAGCTATGTCTCAGAAAGATAGAGTTAAGGGATACAGATCCCTACTCCATCTGATATTGTTAAAGGAAAGTATGGGATGCCCAGCAACCATCAGTGTTAATGGAACTTTCACTGTACTAGGTTCGGAGTTGAGGACCTAATGCAAGTGTTAAGGATGTGCTTGATTGTCGGTTCGAATCATGTCCGAAGGACCTAGTAGCCTCGGATGAATATGTTATAAGTTCTGATAGGTTGACATGAGTAAAGTAATTATAGTGTTTCAGTGTTCTCCGATTGCACAGGTAAGGAAATGCCAAAAGTGGCCGAATTATAATGTACATGTAGGGGTCTGGTTTGAAAGGTTGGATTTTCTTTCCAATGACATAGTTCTAATGGATAATGTTTGACCCTCATGAAAGAGAGTATCATCGGTGAGAGGGAATGATGGGCATAAGGAAAATGGAAAATGTGTAACGGGATAAATGAGGTCCCGACACGGAATGAGAGTGATTCCCTCATATATGTGTTAAAAACTGAAAGATGAAGGTATGAGTTCCATTTTGTTTGGAACTATCAAAACAAGAATGCATTAGTCAAGGTAATAAAGGAAATAGTCATAGAGTAAAGGGAATAGTTATTGAATAAGAAGAGTGATGATTAAATGGTAAGGATTTCATGTATTGGTCACATGGGACCTTTGGAATCGATTGGTAAAATGAATGCGTAGAGAACTTTTGTTCTCGAAAGGATGGGTTTGCACGAGGTCATGAACAATGAGTATTTTTAAGGTTAGTTCAATATGATGGTAGGTACCGTTTAGTCTTAGGAGTCGGTACTGTCTGTAATTACTGTATAGGGAACCGGTAATTGAGTCGGGGTGTAATGAGATGTGCCCGGAGGAAGGGATGCCACCTCGGCTCACGAAGGTAGTCTAAACTACCTCTCCCATTTGGAAGATGGTGGCTCGAGTGTAAAGATTGTATAGTGATGATCGGTACTATAGGATTGTTAGAAATGTATTGTTATAATGTTATGATAAGTATTATATGATCTTTGTGTATGATCTGTGATGAGAATTTTCTATGTGATAATTCGCTCATATTGCTATTATTAATGATTAACCATTAAATGTACTTCTACATTATGGTATTTTAGAAATGGTAAAAACTCCTAGACAGCGAGAACAGAATCTGGAGATGAGGGATAAGGATCCGGCTCTGACAACTAATGTAAGGCAAAGCCAAAGGGTGGCTCGACAACAAGTGGTACCGGTGCAACCCCCACCACAACAAGGTATCGAACAAGGAAATCTGATCCAAGTGTTGGGGAAAATGAGAGCACTGCTCAATAATGTATCGACTGGAGCAGGACTTGATGATGAGGCAGTTCAACCCCAAGGGGGTAATGTCAAAGTTGCACAAACGGGATCGGTGGATCCCACGTATGTCGATATAGGTAATAAGGATGATGATTCTGATGATGAGGATTATGATGCTCATATCGATGAAGAAGAGGATTATGCTAATCTAAGTAAGGTTGATCTGAGTGTACATCCTCGACAGCTGAGGGTTCAGCCCAGAGTTAATCGTGATGAAGATGATGTATCGAAAACACAGAGACCACGGTCGGAGAGTTCTGCCGACTCTGGTCAATTGACATTAATGGAACACTTCCAGCGTTTCAAACCCCCAAAGTTTACAGGTAAGGGTCCGGTGGAGGTAGTAGAAATATGGTATAAGGATATGGACCGACTTCTAGGGAGACTTAGCTTTCCAGCAGATGACATGGTACCTCTAACTACCTTCTATTTGCGTGATTGGGCAGGCGACTGGTGGGATTCAATCATTACCACTAGGAAAATAGAGTATGAGCACCGTGGACAACGAGATCCCAACATGACATGAGATGAATTCTCTCACCTCTTCCATGAAAGGTGGGTTGGATATGCTGCAAGAGATCTCCGACAATTGGAGTTTGATTCATTGGTTCAAGGGGACAAGTCAGTGGCGGACTATGAATGTGAATTTGAACGGTTAGTGTGATATGTGCCCTACTATCATGGGAATGAAAGATGAGATTAGGAAGTATCTGGAACCTCTCGATATTGTGAGATATCATGAAGCTATCCAGAAGGCCGAGAGGATTGAGAATGAGGGTCTTGAGACCCGAACAATCACACAATTATCTCAGACTACTGGTAAAGGCTCTAGACCGCCGCATTTAGGGAAAAGTATCGGCAGTTCAAGCAAACTAGCACAACATGATAAAGGAAAAGGAAAGGCTTCGGCAGATAAATCGTGGTACTCCAAGTATTGTGACCAATGACACACTGGTCCGGTGTGTTATCGTCAATCAAGGATGTGTCTTAAATGCGGGTCTACCGACCATTGGGTGAAAGACTGTCCGCAAACAAAAGTACAGGAAGTTCCAGCTCAACCTGGAGTGCAATTTAATGTGCCCCATGGGCGCAGTTCACTACAGATTGGTTCAAGACACCAGAAGTAACAACAACAGCTCCCACCGCCAGTGCAATAGTAGGCAAGGCCAGGACGTGTATTTCAAATCAGACATGATGGGATGGCACAACAAGGGATACCTGAAAGTCTTGAACAAGTTGACCCCTAAGGTTAAAACACGACGGTTTCACCACTCAAATAGGGAAGTAATTTTAGAAACGGGAAAGGATATGGTAGGATGATACCCCCCAGTAATATTGAAAGTTGAAGGAACTCTTGGAGGGCCGAGAGTCTTAAGTCGGGGAGAATGTTACAGCCACCACGGTCCGATGACCCTTTTCCGGTGGATTGTATCTGATAGTTAGGCATTTTGCTTAATGGAACTCGGGTTTAAGGTCTAATGTATGACTGTTGGTTTCTGTTAAGTTTGAGGATGGTATGTAAGTATGTTTTATGTTGTTCAGCTTATAAGGTTGTAAATTGATGAATGTTTATCTGTCGGTTAAGTTTGTTTGCGAAAACAGGAAGTTTGAAGTGCAGGTGGTTCGGGCAAGTCACGGGCAACGCGTTCCAAATGGTGGGCGATCGCCTGGACCCTGAACTGGAATGGGCAGTAGCTAGCGCGAGCCACGGGCCATTGACTGTAACAGGCGAGTGATCGCCCGAGCTCGAAAAAGAGAAAGGGACAGGGCCGCGGATGAACCGCGGGTGACGCCACGCACAAGGCAGGCGATCGCCTGTGGTGGAAAGGAACAGGGTAGTAGGCCGGGCGAACACCGGGCGATTGGAGCACAAAGGCGGGCGATCGCCTAACCCCAA
>JBBYHH010576400.1:0-10710 GCA_038382905.1 Daphne laureola
GACAGACGGTGCTCAGCGTGTTTTTGCGATGGAGTACAGGCCTGTTAATGATCTTAAGGTTCTGGCACCTGCTGGATTGAAGGTATAGGTGGTTTCTAGTGTCAGTTCTTTTAAATGTATGTTATCCATATCATGATATAATATGTGAGGATGCATTTCCAAATGCTCTCCTGCTGTAATGATAATATTTTTCACGGTAAGTGTTGCAGAAAGGAGTGCACCTCTTTCTCCACTTGCTTTTAAACATTTGTACATTCATTTTTTGACTTTCTTTTTTATTTGTCATTATATAGAGAAAGAATAGTAGATTTAGGATAGAATAGTACATATAGGCTTTTATTCATCTGAATATCATTAGGAGAATCTGGCAACCGATTACATCAGACGTGGTAGCCTCGTTTTCTGTCTCATTTTCTGTTGCATTTTCTTCTGGATTCCATGCATAGGTTGTAACATAAATGTTTCCTATTGAAGAAGGCAAGTTTCATAAATCTCCAAGCATAAATGGTTTGCATTTTGGGGTTTAGGTAGCCATCTGTAATGTACATATACGCCGTGGACTTCTTATGCTGGTCCCTGAAGCAATTGAAGTTTTAGGTGGGGTGGTTGACAGGTTAGAAGCTGCACGTCAGCGTCTTGTCACTGAAGTGAATAAGCCACCTAGGGGTAAAAGGTATTTGCTTTCCTATGCAGCTAATAGTGCTTTTTGTCCTTGGTTCAAACTTCATCTACACTGTCAAAGTAAAGAGATTAACTGGGATTGTCTAATATCAGAACTGTAGCTGGAGTTCTGCCTCCTCTAGCAGCTAGAGCAACCGCTGCTGCTTGGCCGGGGGATAGTGCTAATGGGCAAATTCCTTTAGCAACTAGAGCAACCACTGGTGCTCGGCCGAGGGACAGTGCTAATGAGCAAACTAATGTTGGATTTCCACAAATTGCTGAGCAGCGAGGTTTGATTTACTTATCAGTTGATACTTGAGCTATTACTACATTGCAAATTTTGTTCTTGATATGATGATTCAGAATAGCTCATGTAAGTCATACAATTTTCAAGGAAAATTAGGCCACTTTTGTAAATCTTGTTGCAATCCTTGATATACAACCCATACAATGCCAACCTAGATGGAGTTCCATAATTGCAATATTTGATTTTTGGCTCTTTTTTCTTATTCTTTTTCTATTTTGTATAATGCTTATGATTATTAAAATTGAGGATTATGGCCATATGGAGTGATAATGTAATATTTTATATAACGCTTATGATAATCAGAATTGGGGATTATGGTCATATGGAGTGATAATGTGTGATCCTCTTGTGGTTGTGGGAGAGTTCAGCTTGCTAGTGGAAAACATTGGACCACTAACATGGAGTTGTGTTCACTGTGAAAGTGCTACTGGGTGTACCGTTGTGTTCTTGCACATTGATATGGTTCGGTTATAAATATCTGCAGGATTAATTTATTAAGAGGTTAAAAGGAGAGTCAAATTCTTTTATGCTTAAAATACAATTGTGTAACTTTGTCTAAGGATACTCCACTTTAGCTAGAACATAGCAAATTTTTTATACTGGTCAGTGTCTCCTTAAGTTTTTTCTCTTAAAAGATTTTTATAGCTCCATTCCAATTATCCTTTGCAGGTGCTCATTTGGTTTCACATAGTACTGGCGTTAATCGAACAACTGATCGGGTGGCTTCTGTTCCCAATGTTGGTTTAAATCATTCAGTCAACCCATTATTTCGCGCTGCTACAGTTGAGGAGATGGACCTTGATACAGTGCTGGTTGGCAGGGAAAGTGATGCATATAATGTTGCCTCTGTGGTTGAGGAAGTGCACCTTGACAGAGTTATAAGAAGGCAGAGTGATGTCTCTGATGTTGCCTCAGTTGTTGGGGAGATGCACATTGACTCGGATCCTCCTGTTAACGGAGAGTTTGCTGCATCAAACTTGAGCGTTAGTTCAGGCCTCAGAGGTGGCGGGCCGAGTAGTTTGGCTGATGAGGGTCCTCCTTCTGTTAACAGAGATTTTTCTGCATCAAATTTGAGAGGTGGTGGTGGGCTGAGCACTTTTGTTGACGAGGATGAACCCTCTCTCATATTTTCAGAAAGTGATGAAGTCCCCTTTACCTACTTAACTAGGTTGTCACTGAGGTTGGCTTTAAGTGAACAGAACGTTCCTTCTGTTCAGGGGAAGATTAAGGTACGCCATTTATGCAGATTTCTCGAGTACTAGAGTTTCATCAACCTTGTGCAAGGAATTATATTTTAGCTTCTTGAATTGATCGTCATCCTATTCCATTGGTGCACCTGTAACCCGTTTTTGTTACACAGGTCACTTGTACATAAGAAATTGCGTGGAGATGGATACCCAAGAAGTAGTTAGAGATAGTTTAGCGTTGGGAAATTTTGCAAGTTTTCTATTCCAAGTTTTGTCTATAAATGTTTGAATTTATAACTCGTTTTCCAAACACTCTTGTGTTAAAATGGAAAATCTTATTTTGGAAGTTTTCCATTTTAATACTTAAGGTTCCAGACTTTCTATTACGAGGCTTTCTATTTTTAAAAACTAGTTATACATTAAAAAAATTATGAAAGAAATTTGGAATAGGAAACTTTGAGAAATTTTCAAAACTAAACGGCCCCCTAATTATACTATCTCTGTCTCAAATGGTTTATCCCCTTCCCTTGTAAATTGCAAAGGAAAAGTGATAACTCATTTGAGACCGCGGGAATATTTTTTTGTACAAGTCTACTGATACAAAACAATTTGCCTTTGTAGGGCTTCCTGACTGGAGTTAAACAATTTCATTTCAAGCAAACGTCAACATATGAGCTACTGTGTTATGTTGATGATGGCAGCATGATCTCTGTAATCTTCATTGATCACAATGTGAGTGGTTAATGCTTAAAGAGTTGTCAGATAGGGTCAGTTGATATGGAAAAATTAGTTTCTCTTCTTAGTTTGACGTGTTTATATTGTTTTTCCAGATTGTTCAGAGAACCTTAGGTTACTCTCCAGAAGAGGTCACTGCAGCACTTTCCTCATCGGATAAGAAAACAGCTACCAGTATGAAGGAGACAATGAAAGGATTTCAAAAATATTTGATGGACTTCGAGGTATTGCTGGTTTCTTTTACTTTTAGTTTTAACATCACTTACCTCTTAGTTATAGTGGAAGTTGCACTTATGCGTCTGATGCTTTATACACTGTCCAGATAGTTCTTCTCACTCGTAATTTTAGTTGTATTATATAGTAATCTGTCAGTATCAAGCAGTGTGTAAAAACATTGTTTTGAATTTTTTTTGAACGGTGATAATTCTATTAATAAAAAGAAAAGTACATCAGGTCCAACGAAATGCTAGAACGAAAAATCCGGTACGAATAAAAATCAAGTCCCTTTTTGCATTGTTTTGCATTTATAGAGATTAATACTCCCTCCATTCTAGCAAACATGATACCATGATACGATTGATTGTATGTGAAGATTAAGGGAATGCTATAGACTTCAGGCTGATAAAGTAAAATATGAATATAGTATAAAAGGTCTTTATGGGTAGACAAGGGAAAGTAAGGGTGAAAAGTAAAATTGATGTGTAAAAATTTCCTAAAAAGGAAACGTATCTGTTTTAAAAAATTGAGATAGTAAAAAAAAACGTTCCAAGTTTCCTTTAACGGATGGAGTAATTAGTAATTTAAAATGTAGATAGTTTAAAAATCAAACTCCAAAATTACAACTTGTGGAATAAATGAAAGATTCATAAGATGTTCTGAAGAGTGTATAACCTCTGAGGGTAAGCATATATTTCAAAACCTCAGATCAGATGTGTAACTTTCACTGTAGTTCAAGAGAGTGCAATTCACCCATCTAAATTTTTTGTCCCCTTTCTTTTTTGTTCTTTGTCCAAGACCTTACTCTAGTAGCCACATCATAGTACTTTTGAACAGCAAAGGATGATGGAGGTGTAGTTGAACTCAGAACCTCCAACTTGTGTCATTGGAACCACATCTAGTTGTTTGCGCTTATATTTACAGTTTCCAGTATCTCTGATTGCTTATAACCTTTGGACAATCGGCTGTTACAGGGCATAATGGTTGTAAAACAGAATCGAGGCTCCAAAACTCCAGTTGTTCTTGAGATGACCCAGGGCTGTTCTGCATCTGATGCGTGGTCTCTTCTTCGAAGACTAAAACCGCCTAGATCTGCTAGGACAGCTGAGCATAGGCCACTGGCTGCCATTGAGATATCCCCTTGACTCACAGACGGGCCTAGAGCTTCCAAGCAGTATGCATTTTGGATCATGCCTAGTACAATCTTGAATTAGGAAGATACACTAGGAGTCTAGGACACACAGAACACTGGCAGATTTCTGCTTGGTTTCTCTGTTAGCTTTCCTGGAAAACATTAGAGGTAGGGTTAATGATGCTAATAGGGCATTTGGTTGGACTTTAACCATTGGCTTAAGTTCAATTTAATCAAGTAAATGATATTTTCCCTTACAATTTACCCTAAAACTTGATAAATATACATTAGGAAACAATAAATTTACTTAATTTGTGAATAAATTTCAAAATTGTAATCCATAAACAGCTTAATCCATTAGAATAAGTTGTTTATGTAATTAAGATTTTGAAATTTATTCTCAATTTGAATAAATTTATTGTTTTTAAATGTATATTTATCAAGTTTGAGCTTAAAATTACAAAAGATCATTTACTTGATTAACTTGGAGTTCAGTCCAACCGAATCTGGCATAAATCCAATCGAATCTGGCATAAATCAATGGTTAAGTCAACTTTTTAAAGAAAAAAGAAAAAACCCTACTCTGTTTAAGAAAGAAAAGTGATTGGGAATCATCATAAAGGCACATATTCCCTTATACAATTAACCAGATCTAGGAGCTTCTTGCTAAGTGCTTCCCTTTGTGAAGTCCCTGGAGAAGTCATCAGTAGCAGATAGTTGCACCATTCCAGTACCTCAGGGCAAAACACTTTCCAGAGGAATGTAGTCCGAGTCCAAGATGGAGAAGTTATGTATCTCTCTCCGCCACACACACCATCAACGATCGCCTTAGCACAGTCACTCGCCGGCTGCAGCGGCATCAGGCTGATTTGATCCTACAAGCAATTTTACACTGGGTTAAACATGGTACACAATCTTCACAAATGCATTGGTTAAATACAAGCTTACATCTGCCATTTCTTGATCCACTATCATTTCGCCTTTCTTCGACAGGAACTTCCCTCCTGTCAGCTCTGTCTTGGTCAATCCAGGAGTCACAATTGTGATCCCGATGGTGGTTCCGAGTTCAACTCTCAGCGTCTCGTACATACTAATCAGGGCTGCTTTGCTCGCCTTAAAGTTACTACACAGATTAGATACTCCTGAACTGATGTAGGAAATATGGTATGCTGATGAATGCTTATATACGTACATTATAGATGCTAAGTCTTGGTGCTGGCAACCAAGCACCTGCTGAGGAAACCACTATGATCTTCCCTTTGCTACGTTTTAGGTGTGGGAGTGCAAAGCTGGTGCTGTATACTGAGCCCCAGAAGTTTATGTCCTGTGTAAGGTATGGTACCCAGGATAATTTATATACCCGCATTGATATCAGGATCATTTACATGCACGTACTCTATAAAACAGAGGAAATTGACTACGTATTAGCTTAGTCCATCAAAGTGAACTGGTTTGGACCATTACGTGAAACGAGTGACGGATAGTGTCCAAAGGGAACTCACTTGTCAAATTGTTAGGCTTGCTTGAGACGAGTGTTTGAAATCAAAGAGGTTAATTTTCCCCCCCTTTCAATAGTGTTCATAGCTTTTCCAAATCTCTAATGATAATGTTAACAGCTAATGTTATAAATGACAGATCCTTAAACCGTTTGTACACAATGTTAACGTTTTAATTTTTTTTAATACATTCGGGATGTGTGGTGGAGGTTTGAATTCAATATATTCACTAGTGTTCTTAGGAGCATGCTCACGGCGAAGAATGTTAACATTTAAACTTTGGTTTAAATGATAGAGATTTGGAAAAGTTATCGCAAACTTCAAAGAGTTCTCAAATTCCAGTCTTCAGAATAACTGGTTTAAACAAATGTTTTAGGTCCAGTTCAATCAACTATATGATTTTGTTTTGTTTTACAATGTCCTAAACCTGGATAAACATATGTTTAAAATACTGTTGTAAATTTATTTAAATCAAGAATAAAATTTAAAATTTTAATCATGTAATGACTTAATTCATGAACTGATTGGATTAAATTGTTTATGTGATTAGAAATTAGAAATTTAATTTCAAGTAAAAGTTCCTTTTTACCTACATTAATCGAATATTCCGAGGAGGGATGAGTGTTTCTGCCTTGACATGTATATGCCCAACCTCTTTTCATCCACTGCCGTTATATATATATATATATATATATATATACACACTGACGGAGGTGTATTGTGATTGAGGGTGATTATCGTCATTCTCAATATTTTTTAAATGATGAGGTATAAAATGTATATTTTTATAAATTATGAAATTAATTTAAATTTTATGTATAAGTTATATCTAATATATAGATTTATACACTATAATTTATATTTATCAATTGATCAAAATTAAAAATATTAAACTCAATTCAATCATAATTTTAAATAATAACAGGTAAAATGTATCTATAGTACTGTAACTATAATTATTGTTTATTTTATCCATAGTCCTGTAACTATAATTATTATTCAACTTGGGTCATGTTTTAACTTTTTATCATATTAACGTTCCAATTTTATTTTTACAAGATTTTTTCAATTCGTGATCATTTTTCATTCGTTTTTCGTTAAGTTTAACATACTTTGGGGGAAAATGATAATTCTAGCAATTCAAGTTTTTTTTTTAAATAAAAAAAATATATTTACACATTAAGTTTTAAACCTAATTATTTAGGTACAACCCCGTAATTAAACCGAACACTTTTACTTAAAAGTTTTCAAATTTTATCTAAACTCACAACACAGGCCGGATCATCGGCTACCATCGCCTACCACTGTCGGAACACTGCCGACCACCATCAGAAAATGTTGAACGGAGAAAAAAATACACTGGATCATAGATCGAGGTCTAGGGTTGTCGGATAGTGGCCCAAGGCTGCGATCCGCGACCCCAGGCTGGTCAATCGCGAGTTTAGGCCGCGAATCGTAAGCCTAAGCTGTGAATTGACAACCTAGGTGAAAAATCGTGAGCGTAAACAAGGAGTAGATGACATTTTTTTCGCCAACCGTAAGCCTGAATTTTGTCTTCGTCACTATATATATATATAATTGATTGGAATCTGTGTCTGAAAACGTGATAATTTCAGACCCATTAAATTCACATTCTTTTTTATTGAAAAAACAAAAAATAATGACACGAATGTATGAAATTGGGAGCAATAAATGCAAATAACTTGTATTATGGAGCATTCCAAAATCATTCGTCTCTTTCGAATGTCAGACTAAACCTACCCAAACCAAACCCAAAGCCATTTCAGACACAACTCAACATCATGAATCTGGATTGTAGAAGAATTCCATCAAAATCTGCTAGATGGTGGCCATTCTAGCGTGAAAGTGAGGTATGAAACGGCCCAGATCTATTTGAACGGAGATTCATGACCTTCTAACCCTTTCCCAATTACAGATCTAACCATTGTCATCCTGAATCATTCGAGATTTTTTGCTGGAAAGGATGCGAATCACAGTCTCAGTCGACGTCGCGCTATCGATTTTCAGAAATGGAGGACAACGGCCATGAAGTGGATTATGCGGAGAGGGCTCGCAACCTCACCGGTTGATGCCGATGGCAAGGACCAAGGTTTAGGGCCATGAATTTCACTAGTGAAAGACAAGGTGATATGATCAATTCCAACGAGAAGGTAAAATTTTAGACTATTGTATGATCAATTCTGATGACTTTCATATCTGTTGAATCTTCATTAGACAGTGATATTGGGTGAAATATAACACTGTTGTTGAACCCTACTTTAGAACGAAGCTTTAATTTCTGATCTATGAGTAGGTATTTTAAGACTTAATCGTTGCTTCCATGGTAGATCTCTTGTCGCTGTGACAGGGAGGATGAATACAAGGTCGGTGGGGTTTCAGATGACTGTGTAGCGGCGGTGAGCAGAGACATCGTGGAAAGGAATGACCAGAAGCGCCGATCGGAGATGGTGTGAGAGAGACAACCGATGGCGGCGATATGGATGATCAATAAAGCAGCAACAAGCGACCATTTGCTGCTCGTTGAAGATACCCAGATCTGATTTTATCACAGATTTGGCTTAAATCCCTCTTTACCTTTTAATCTTGACAAATTGACCCTTTTTAAATTTTAAGGAGTATTTAATATTAAGTCATTTAGCTATCAAATTGTTTCCAATATTTTCATATAGTTTAAACAACGTCTAAAGAAAGTTTCAAATGTCTGAAATGATGGAGTTGGTGAAACATCTGTTATTCATTTTATTTTTAAGTTTTTGTCATTTTTGTTACTAATATTTTTATTTTTCTCTTTTACTTCAATATGAGTTTCAGATATAATGAAATGAATATTATCGGACATATTCTTTCACTTTCAGACATAAGCATATTTTGTGTAATTTATGGAGCATATGTCAATATGAGTATTTTTTTTGTTTATTTGTATATTTCATACGTATCATACGAATATCAGACGTATATTAGTTTTAGTATCATTAAACTATTTTCTCTCTCAATATAAATATAATATTTCAGTTCAGACATTACATATGAATTTCAGACATAATAAAATATGAAATCTATTACAATACGCACTAATAATATGTCAAACATAGCAAATGTAGTCTTAGACATAAGATTAACAATTTCAAATATTATATATACAATTTTAGACATTACTCAAATTTATCAGATATATCATATGACTTTCAGACTTATATTAATTCTATATTATAAACTCTCATTTTCATTAATCTAAAAGTAATATTTCACTTTCAAACTCATCATATGAGTTTCAGACATTATACATGAGTTTAAGATGTAAGTATATTATCAGACATGTTATAATTTTTCAGACATGTCATATGTGTTTTAGACACTATAAGAGTTTTTTGATATAATATAATGCATGAACTACAAGTAAAATAATTAAGAACAAATTATTTCAGACATTGTTGTATATAAACACAATTTTAAAGATGGTTTTAAACGTGGGATGGAGGGAGTAAAATACTAGTATAAATTAGCGTATAAATTAAAACAAAACAAAAAAAGAGAATAAGGATAATAAATGAATAAATAAAAATGATGTAAATAAATAAAATGAAGTACATAAAATTAACGAAACGAAAAGAAAAAATCATAAATCTAAAATAGAATGAAGAAAAAGTTACAAGGAAAGAAATTTCTCTATTAGAAATGTATAGAAGAGATACAATCAATTAAATATAAAATTAATGTTAATGATGGCAATGAATGAATCAATTGATGAAGTTTGTGATGGAACCTCCGAAAATCCTGTGACTCTACCGTTTTTGCGTTCCTTAATTTTTTTTTTTACAACTTCTATTCATTTCTCTAAATAAATAAATACCCGGTGACGGAATATTCCAACAGTCGACATACATATACCTCGACTGAAATAAGACTTTGCTGCCATTCCGAGAAGTTACAAAGAAAATAGAGTATCACATTTTCTAGTTCAGAAATGAAGTTATTTACCCTAACAGGCATGGCGTCGGTGATATCCTCAAAATCTTCAAACAAGCTGAGGGACGCGATACTAGCGTTGCATACAAGATGATTCATTACTAGCACCACAAGACACCCTCTCATTTTCGTAAACGTGGTTAAAATTGACTAATTGAGAGCAAAAGTACATATAGTAACATGAAGTTTTGCTTTTAATTACATTTCCCAAAGTAATCAACCGTGATGCCCACAAACCGCTTGCAATCTTCAGCTTTGGATACATCTCCGACGATATAGATGGCGCGAGGGCAGCCGTAGATCATCGCCGCCTATCTTCGCCACCGCGGCCAGTTGCTGGAGACGGTGCTCTCTTCTGGCCTCCAGAGCTAGGCATGCTCCTCATTTAGCATACTCATAAGCCAGATGCTACAGCATATACATTAGATTAGAATCACTGCAGATAAATAATAGGCTATTTGCTTCAACTTAATCTAGCTTACTTCATGGATTAATTGATTATATGATTAATTACGTGCAATTCATTCTTAGCATGATTAAGTTTGTTATCTTTGACAGTATATTTATCCTATTTTATGGTGACTTGACCATAATTCTTCATACAAAAACAGGGATAAAAATTAACGACAAATTGAATGGTTTAGTAAACTTTTAGGACAGAAAGTTCGTAAGAGAAAAAATGGAAATTGTGCGATTTTTCTAGATAATCCAAAAAGAAAATGTCATTAACGAGGGAGTGTATATTTAGAAACTAAATTTACATCACATTTTAAAATATTGGGTGGAATAAAAGAATAATACTTCTCCGTATTCAAATAATTTACATGATTTGACTTTTATATCTCAAAATTCAAAATTAAATATTTGACTTAAATATTTATAAAAATAAGTAGTGAAAAAGATTTTAAAAATATATATTTAAAAATGATTGCAAATTATAAAATATATAAAAAAATATTTAACTTTAATGTCTGCATAAAAGAAAATAAT
>JBBYHH010576511.1:0-10710 GCA_038382905.1 Daphne laureola
TATTTTGTGGAACTCCGCACCAGCTTATTGGGCGGAGGTTCCTATCTGATGTATAACGATATATTGGTTAATTTCACAGCGCTATATTTCTGTTAAAACTCTGTAATGACTCGTTAGTAAGTAACTAAGTGAAAGTTTTAAATTGGTCGGTTTTCTGAGAATCGAAACTCTGATGGACTCCATTCTGACATCACCAGCCGTAATAAAGAGTAAGTTACGCTTCCGCACAAGCGATCATGAAGGACGGTGGTGACAAAATTAGTTGTTAATCAATTGATAATCTAAGAGAACACTGTACTTCCTGGTTACCTTGGCTCATGTAACAAAGTTTCTTCGTTTCAGGCCTTGCCTATGCTTGAAGGCTTGTGTTACCCTTTTGGTTGAATATCTAGAGAGTATGTAAACTATTAGACTATGAAGTGATTAAGGATATATAGTTAAGTACCTGTGATGGTGTTGGAACAAGCAGGACGAACGAACAACCGGGCATGAAATGAATGAAAGTAGGCGGAAGATGAGGCTTTGAACAAATGGAACAACTTTAATAAGCAAACTGCAGACTTCTTGATTACTTTTGAAGTAAGAAGATTACAAGAGTTCTTAGAGAGAGAAGTAAGACTTCAGGTTCTTCCTGTGTGTCTTGTAACTCAGACTAGGCACACTATTTATAGAGGGGGAGGGAATCTCCTGACTAGGCAGCCAGGTGCACATCGAGTCCCATCATCACATGCCTATTACAAAAGCAGATTCCTCCTGATAAGGTTGGTACAAAATGATAGGGTACCAGCCTGTAAAGTGAGCCGACAACACAATGTGGATGACTCCATCCCACTAACATAAAGTAGCTTTACTAAAGTATAAAGTAGATTCCCTAGATATTTCTTCGGTAGATGCTGACTCACAGCCTTTCCAACTCATCACACATGCGCTGGCATTCACTGTCATCATTCATGATGACATTGAGCTAGTCATCCCAATGATTGTCCTGAGTGGCGCTCCTGAGGTAGAATTGGGTTCTAAGGCCCAAACACTCTCGTAGGGCCCATAGATGATCAAGGGCCTGTTGGACTGCTCCTTCGATGACTTCACGGGCCCTGGCTTGGATCCATGTACTTTCTTCCATCCAAAGTGGGTTTCGGTTGTGATCATAGAGAAATTCCGCATATTCCTGTGCAGCGGCAGATTGGTATCCGTTGAGTGGTGGCCATCCTGATGGGTTTTCCCTGTTCTTGAGGGGTACCCAGTCCCTTGGTTGGATTTCCCGGACAATCCCAAAGCCAAAGTCCTGTTGCATCCTGGGCTGTGGATAGTGGACAGGTTGTGTGTAGCGGATTCCTGGTTGGATGTAGCGAATAGTGCCTGGATGTGCTTGGCCAGCTCCTCATCCTTCACTGGATTCCTATGGACCTCCAACAACATCTATTCGAGTAGAGTGAGATCCCCCTGTAAGTTTGTATCCTGGAATTCTTCCCTGCAAAGTTTACCCACCAAGCGAGAAAGAGAGTCAGCGAATGTATTATGCTTTCCATCGATATGCTCAAAATGGATCATGACTCCGATTCCCATGATAAAGTCAGTAAACCCTAGCCATCGAACCCTCGAAGGTTTGTTTGTGGTAGTTTTGTTGTAAAAACTTATGATGGCTTGGCAGTCAGTTCTTAGAGTTATCTCATTCTTATCCAGATAATGAATTTTCAGGGCTTGAAGGGTCTCCATGCACGCATAGATTTTAACATCTATGGTGCTTTTGACTGTGGGAAATTTTCCGCTGGCATATGCACATACGGGCTCCATTGATCTGGGGTCGGCCTTTCTGGGCTTCCACTTGCATATACCTCCCCCACCCTCCATACATCCGTCTGTTTCCAAGATGATGTAGCAGTCTTCTGGGGGTATCTCTAAGTCCGGAAGCTTTTGGACCTTCTGCTTGACTTGTTTAACTAAAGACCAATCTGAGGGCTTCATCCTTTTATCTCCATGTGGGCTAGTTTTAGTGTATAACAGGCCTAACATGGTGCCCAAGTTGGGGATATAAGACCTGGCATAGTTTAAAATGCCCAGGCAAGATCTTAGGCTCTTTTCGTCCTTTAAGTGTTCCTCGTTGTAATCTACAATTTTCTTAATGAAGTGAGGCTGCAGCTTGATCCTTCTGTTCCCAATAACGGCCCCAAGGAATTCTATCTCCGGAACTACAATTTTCATTTTTGTAGGAGACAGAACCAGGCCATTTTTCTCACAGATGCCAAGCATTATCCTCAAGTGCTTGGCATGGTCCTCTTCGCTGGCGGAGTATACTAATATGTCATCGATAGAGAGTTCTATGAAGGCTTCAGTGCCTTTGAAGCAGTCATCCATTTTTCTCTGGAATACTGCTGGAGCATTTTTCAGGCTGAATGGCATCACAAGCCATTCATAAAGTCCACCTGGACTGATGAAAGCCGTCCATGGGATACTTTCTGGGTCCATCACCACCTAGTGGCCAAAGGATTCATGCAAAAGGAAGGTGTTGATTTAAAAGACACATTCTCTCATATTGTGAAGTTTAATTCCATCAGGTTACTACTTGCAATCGTTGCAAATCTGAATCTTGAGTTAACATCAAATGGATGTAAAGATAACCTTCCTCAATGGTGATTTGAGTGAAGAAATCTATATGATACAACTCGAGGGGTTTGTTCAAAATAGAATAAAGGACAAGGTTTGTAGACTTAAGAAGTCTATTTATTATCTTAAACAAGCTTCAAGACAATGGTACTTGAAGTTTCACAATCCAATCACAAGCTATGATTTTGTGATGATGCATGAAGACCATTGTGTATACTTGTTCTCAAATGATTCAGGATTTTCTGTTTTGACATCATATGTTGATGACATTCTTATTGCAAGTAGCGGGTTAGTGTTGCTATCAACCATTAAAGGATGGTTGTCTTCCACCTTCGACATGAAGGACATGGGAGAGGCTTCTTTTATCCTTGGTGTTAAGATCCATCGGGATAGAAAGGAACGGTTGTTGGCTCTTTCTAAAGAACCTTATATTGATAATATTTTTGAGAGATTCAACTTAACCAAATCTAAGCTCATGAACACATCACTTGCGTATAGTTGCAAGATTAGAGAGGACTTATGTCCTAAAATGCCAAGTGAGAATTAAGAGATGACTCGCATACCTTATCTAAGTGCTATAGGAAGCCTTATGTACACCATGTTATGTACACAGCCAGACATAAGTCAAGTTGTTGGTTTATTAGCTAGATATTCTTCAAACCCCGAGATGAAGCACTAAAAGAGTGTCAAGAGAGTTCTAAGGTACTTAAAAGGTACTAAGGACTATTGACTATGTTATCAAGGTAAGAACGTTGATCTACATGGCTACTCCGATGCTAACTAGGGAGGAGATAGAGATTCTAGAAAATCTACAAGTGGCTATGTATTCATGCTAAATGGTGGTGCTAATACTTGGTGTAGTAAGAAATAAACCCATACAACATTGTCAACAATGGAGGCTGAATTCGTTTCATATGCCTCGGTTGTACAAGAGACCCTTTGGCTTGGCTATTTCTTAAAGAACTTGGAGTCCAAATTTTAAATTGCGAAGACTATTACTATCTATAGTGATAGTATGATGGCTATGGCTTACACCAATGACCCCAAGTATCATGGTAAAACCAAGCACATTAACATGCAATACAATTTCATAAGGGATGCAATTGAAGAAGGTGAAGTCAAGATTGAATACATCTCTACTGAACTTCTAGTGGCAAATCCTCTCACTAAGCCATTGCAACCCCTTGTGTTTTCTCAACATGTTAGAGCAATGGGTCTTAAGAGATTATAGACACTTGTTGGATGTGCTTCACCTCTTTGGTGTCACACATATTGTACATATGTATTTTAATCCATAAAGATGTTTATTTGATTGTACATTGAGGTAAATTCATGAATCACAATGAATAATGAACATGTCAATCATAGGCTGAGAATGACTTACTCACACCAAGTTATTCTCTCATCTGTATGTTGTTTCAAAATAAACATGTAACTCATAAGAGTTATACTTTTGAGTAGGAGTCATGCTCCAACACATGACACTTTAGCTATAAAAGAGAGTCATACCAACAAGCCTCATTGTTTTACATATTTTTTTGTAAAAAAGCATTCTCACTCATGGTTTCAAAGATCAACTACACATATTGGTGTATTTAGACTAGTTCTACATTACTGATAGTGTGATACTTCCCAAGGAAAAGGAAGGTTGATAGTTCATATATCAATGCCTTGATCACTATTTTTTACTGTGTTTTACAAAGTTCTTTTAGTCGGGTATTTAACATAAATCTTATGTATCAGACAACTATTTTAAGTCTTGTTAGTCAGGCAAGATAAAGTCTTGTGTGTCAGGCATTTGTAAAGTCCTATGTGTCAGACATTGTTGAAAGTTCTGTAAGTTAGACAAGTAAAGTCTTGTGTGCCAGGCACCTCTCCATAAGCCATGTGTTAGGCCTCAGTTATAGTGGAGAAACTCTCAAGTGGATCTTATAGAGAGGACGTAGGTCAGGTTAGACAGAACATCTATAATTCCATGTGTCCTTCACTCTACTTGCTTTTCTTACTGTGCATTTCATCAACACGTTGATACCTTGCTTTTACAAGTTGTTTTCAAAATCCGCTTATCAACGCGTTGATAAGGGTTTTCAAGTGTTTTGGTTTCTAAACTTGAAAAAGTTTAAGATTGTTTTAAAATCCAATTCACCATCTTCTTGGCCATATCTGGGTCTATAGCCCCGAGTATCTTGAGAACGATCTCAGTGTATTTGTCTACCTAACATAAAAGAAGCATCACCAAGATCTTTTTTTTAGAAAGAAGGGTCATCGCCTCCTATGTTCTGTCATTACTTCAAAAAATCCCAACGACACTTACAGATATAAAGTACAAGGCCTTACAAAGAAACGACTAACCTGCACTCAAAATTATAAAAACTCAAAAGATGCCTAACCCTTGGATTTATAGCATAATAAAGGGACTCACAAAGCTTCTATGCTACCTACAGAACCAAATACTACTAGACACCCGCAAAAACATCTGTCAAACAGCATTGATTCCTTACTTGTACCAAATTCCATGCCCTCTCCATTAGCTTCCATGAGCCATCCTAGAGGCAGAGAATACCATGTGTTAATTTCCATCCAAAGCACATAAACAATAGATGCAAATAATCCTCTCCTCAAAATGGCCTTAAGACCCTTACCCCTAGCTACTCTGCTCATCCAAATATGCACAAAATTCCACAAATATGGGGGATTAAAAATATGCACAATCTACAAAGCATCAATGAATACCTTCCTCGTACACAACCAAAAAATAAATGGTCCCTAGACTCATTTTCACTACCACATGAGCAACATAGCTCACTTACCTCCTTCCACCGAATAAGGCTATCACAAGTAGGCAACCTATTAGACACTCCAAATCACAAGATTAAAGACATCTTAGGGACATGTCGAGGGCCCCAAATCAATATATTCCAACGAGATAACACACCATACTCATACACCAACCTATAAGTCCTGGCCATTGAAAACTTACCACCATACGCACATGACTTAGAACAGATAAGCTCCTTAAAGTTAGGTCTCCCTTTCAACATATTACTCCAAACAATAGATACACTAGATCCCTTATCATCCCCTAAAATCCCAACAAAAAATATAGTATACATGCACCCAACGCACCCATAAACTTTCCAAATCATTAAATAGTCTCCAGATCCTCTTGGTGCAGTAAAGCCAATTCCAGAGAATAAAAGAGAAAACCCTTAGTCCTTCTTGACTCGTTGGGGCATAAACCAAGTCCCACATCATTGTTATCTTCTTAGATTTGTTGTCCCCTTACCCCCACAAATAAGGCTTACACCTACCCTCAACCCTCTCCAACGCTTCCTTGGGAATAGGGAAGACTACAGCCCAATAATTCATAATACTAAACGAGACAACTTTGAATAGCTGAAAGTGCCCAACATATGATAAATATTTAGAAGGCCAGGAATCAATTACCTTCAACATCATTTCCTCAAGAGAGACACAATGCTTCACTGACAATCAAGAATCTACAAAAGGCACACCTAAATACCTAATAGGAAACTCCCATCTTCTCATATTTAAAGTAACACAAATATCCCTTACCAGTCTCCCATCAACACCAACCAAAAACACGTCAGTCTTAGAAAAATTAACCCTCAAGCCTGTGGCACAGCCAAATTCATGAAAAACAGAATTCAACAAAGAGTCATATCCACACTTAGCAACTAAAAAAATCATTATGTCATCGGCAAATAACAAATGACTCAATTTAAGCTTAACACACTTAGGATGATACCTCACTAGCCTACCAGCAAACATTTTTGTCAACAATCTGGATAATAATTCATTACTATGACAAATAAACTAAGAGAAAGTGGATTCCGTTGTCTAAGACCCCTTCTCCCCTTAAAAAATCCATCACAAGAGCCATTCAAAATAATTGAGTACCAAGGAGCTTCTACACATCACATAATCCAGTGAACAAACTGAGCATGGAAATTCACCTGTAACGGAAATTTCTTCAAAAGCTCCACTCCACAATATCATAGCCTTTATGAAGGTCTATTTTCAATAACATTCTAGGATATATATTCTTCCTTCCATACCCCCTCATTAATTCATGACATAATAAAATACTATCTACTAGCATCCATTTATCACATTAGGAAAAACAGTCTTCTTGAGCCTATTGGATAATACCTTAGACCCAATCTTATACAATAGTGAACAACATGCAATAGGCATAAACTCACCAACTGTTGAGGCATGCATATTCTTTGGAATTAAGTGCAATAAAGTGGTTGAGAGAGCAGCAAGGAACTTACCTAAGGAAAAACAATAATTAATGACCCTATACACCTCCATGCCCACCAACTCCAGTGCTTCTGGAAGAAGGCATATGTAAATCCATATGACCTAGGTGCCTTCTAGGGATCCATCTCAAACAAAGCCTCCTTCACCTCCTAAAAAGATAAGTCAGCACACAAAGCAGCACTGGTCTGACTTGTCAAAACTGTCCCCAGGCTAGACACAGTAGGATCAGGCCCAGAAATAGTAGAAGATGAAGATAGAATAGACATAAATTACTTAATAAACTCATCTGCAAGATCCTTCTACTTAGTGACCCTAACACCATCTTTCCTGATCAAATAGTTCACCTGAGCTAGGTGGTGTCTTCCCTTAATTTTTGCAAAGAAAAACTTGGAGTTAACATCCTCTATCCTTAATAAATCCATAGAGGCCTTCTGTGCCAAAAACACCTCCTTATAATTCAACAAGTCCACTAGTCGAGCCTTACAAGCCTTCAAACAGGAGTCCAAACCCTCATTCCTAGGATCACATTGCACTGTTGCAACAATAATAGAGAACTCCTCCTCTGCCACCGTTACCCTACCAAAAATGTTAGAGAAATGAGGTAGATTAAAATCCCTCAAACTGACCTTCAAACAACTATGAAACAACCCTCCTAGCTGGGTTAACATAAAAAATATCACTCTTCCAAGACTGCCTAACCACTTCTCCATAACCTGGATGCAACATCCACGTCTGAGGAAATCTGAACATAGGCCTCCTAACAAAAACAACATTATCCAGATGGACCAATGCAAATGAATGATCAAACAAAGCATGGTCCACAAACTCAGTATACCCCCGATTAAACTGATCAAACCACAAGGAATTACCCAACAACCTATCCAATTTACATATAACCTTATCCACCCAACCTGTTGATTGGACTAGGTCAAAAAAGAGCTAACACTTCTATTATCCACTAGATTACACCTCAGGCACCTCTTCTTCAAACCTGCTTGATACAAATTGGTAGTAACTTCACTAGTAATCTTTTCCTCTACAGAGATGACTTCATTAAAATCAACAAGTAGGAGCCAAGGAGCATTCAACCCCAGTCCTAGTCTCTCCAGATCCTGCAACAACCTAGCACGCCGAACCATATCATTAACAATATAAATAGATGTACGATAACAACTCCATCCATCGACCAAGCTAGTAACTGAACAGTGCATACCAAGTTCACTCAAAGCTACCACACTCAGAGAGAAGACATACTTGTTCCACAACACCCACACCCTACCATTCGTAGCAAATTGATAATTATTAAGAGACTCTCATCCCTTTCCCAACCGAGACTTAACTTGATTCATCTTGGAGGCCTTCACTCGAGCCTCAAGAAGGACACAGAGTTAAACCATACTTCTTTATTAACTGACCCACCTTGTTCTGCTTAAGGATTTGATTTAAACCTCTAATATTCTAACTTAACCTCTTTATCCAACTACCAACTGATGAGGCAGGATCTCATCCACTAGACACTCACTCAACTGCTCAAAGAGATTAGCTGTTCAGACCATACCTTCTGCACACTTACCTAGCCTAGACCCAATTTGCTTACCAACCTTCCAAAACCCCTAATCCACCTGCACCTGATGAACTTTATGAACAAAAGCCTTCCCTAACCCAATGACTAAAGGTTCTGCTCCACCTACCTTCTCAGCATGAACCTTTCCATCACCCTTCTTAAAACCTCCCCTATCAAGGTCTACTGCTGACAGGGAGGTTTTCTCCTACTTTACAACAGCTTTCTACATTGTAACGACCTTTCCCTATGATGAGTGTACAAACACGCATAGATTTCTGAGGTGTTTAAGACATAATTATCATCATTTATGCCTATTTTGTCATGTCCTAAGTGCATTTTATCTATTTTGCTTATCTTTTATAGGATACACATCTTTGAGGTGAAATTGGAGTAAAAGAGCGTAAATTTGAGGTTCGGTATGGAAATTAGCAAGAAGCGGAGCATCGAAGATCATCCCGACCAATATTGAGGAATTAGAGTCCAACAAAAGAAATCATTCGGGGCCAAATGCACAAATTAACAAAGTGGAGGGCATAATTGTACAAGGTCGGCGTGACCACCAGGCGCTAGTCTGAGGTGCCAAACTGGCGCCACTTCATATGAGCGTGGCGTACCTACCAGACGCCAATTAAGCGCCCCAATATGGCGCCTCTCATTCTCCCAGGTGCACCACAAGGTGCGAGATTAGGTGCCTCTACTTGGTGCCGCGTTTTGATGCATCCGCCGGTTATAACGCCTCCAAGGCGCAGGTTGGGCAGCCTCCAAGCATGAAGCATGGCGCCCCAAGGTGCCATTTCTAGGTGATAGTGCACCCTCCGAATTGGGCATGGTACAAGTTATAGGTGCCATTTTGGTGCTTCTAACTATCACCCATAATCTTCTCTCTCCTGGCAGTTAGATATTCTTATCCAAATTTGTGGGCTATGTTAAGACCATTTTAACCCTTTCTTAGTAGCCTATCATGTCCAAACTATTAGGGTCATTTAGGACATTTGGAGACTACTATATATATGTTTTAGGGGCTGATTTCAAATGAAGATAGAAATATACAAATTTGGGCACAAAGTGGGAGTTTTCTACATTGGAGGCTAGGGTTCAAGGCCTTCCATCCCAATTTCATGAGGGGTTGAAGGCCCTAACTTGTGGATCTTCAATATATGGGTGAATTCTAATCCTATTCTTCTTTTTATTACACATTACAGTTTCTATTCAATGTTGTTCATTTCCATGATTAGCTTTGATAGAGTTAGAGATGTTATGTCTTAGTTTATCTTTATCTTAGAGTTCAAGTAAACTATTTCTATGATTAGATTATTTGATATTGATCTCTCTGCGCATTTTACCATAATGGTATGCATGTTTGCTGATCACGTACATAGGCATATCATCTAGGTGTTCGATCGGGAGTCTGTGAGGACCTTAATTGACATAGACCCCTGAGATTGATTGATGAACGTGTTTTGGGAGTCCGAGAGGACGCATATACATTTATTGGTGGCTAAGGTACCACGAGAGTGGCTAGGTGAGAATCCTTTCATTCGAGCGATGGTCCGCAGTGCCTAAGAGGGGAGAAGAAGGATTGTCGTAACTCACCTCAACATGAAATAGAAATTGTTTGTTTGATATCTCATTGAATTGATGTATGAATTGAGATGCGGTACTTAGAATTCCATGTATGTTAGTAATTCGTGGTAGTTTAGGTTGTATATGTGTTTATGACATCGAATACCTTAGGTTCCGATCCCAGCGGAATGGATGATTGATTGCGATGAGTTAGAGATAACCTCCGTTGTCAATTGGTGGAGTTAGAGATAGCATGCATTTAGGAAACAAGACTAGTAGAACATTCATGATCTTTAGGACGATGCACTATGAGAACCCATGATTGAACTCTACAAGTACTGTCTTCATTCCCTTCCATGCTCTCATTTACATTTTTTACTTACACTTGCACCTTCACTCTGATTTCTATCATCTCTCCTACTGTTGACTGCATTGCATAGTAGATTAGGAAGACACATTGCATATTTAGACTCTATGTGCTCCGATTCTCTTGGGTTCGATCCCTTACTCAATGCCCCATGTCACCACCCTTCCCCGGACGGCATGTGCGGAAGCGTCGGAGGCATCGTGAACGTTGCTGGGAGGCGGTGGCGACGATGGAGCGGAACGTTTCTTCAAGTTGTGGGACCCAAAACCTGGCATTTTTAAACTTTTTCTGAACTTATTATTTCTAATGCGTTACTTAGGTTTAA
>JBBYHH010576622.1:0-10073 GCA_038382905.1 Daphne laureola
CACCGTTTCTTTTTTTTTTGCCTGCTTTTTCCTTCTTCTGATTCTAATCCACGCGTCTTTTTGCAATTTTCTTATTTTCTACTTTGTGTGCAACGTTTTTTGACACTCCAAAAAATAAAAATATTTTAGAAAGCTTTTTTTTTTTGTTGTGTTTTTTTTGTTGTTTTTTGTTTCCTTCTACATGCTTTTCTTTTCTTTTTTTTTTATTTATATTTTCATCTTCCAGATTCGTATTTTTTTTATTTTTTATTGTGTTCTTTCCTGAAAGTTTTTTGTTGTTTTTTTTTTTTCCAAACATTTGCAAAGAGGTAATGAGAATTCAAATTTGGGTGTGAAAAATGTGAGAGCAACATTTTTAAGATTCTTGTATATTTGTACAAGTATTTGCAATCAGCTGACATTTATTCAAATTCAGGAAGAAAAAATGTGCGAGCAATTTTTTTAAGATTGATAGATATTTGGTTCTTTATAGTTTTTTTTTAAGTTTTGGAGGGGAAATGTGAGTAAATTTTTGGGATAGATGAACGTTTTCTCATACTTTTTGCTTTCATCTTCGTATTCAATTTTTTTTTTATACTCTAAAAAAAACTTTTGAAAAAACGTTTTTTGTTGTGTTCTTTTTTTGAAACATTTTTGTTGTGTTCTTTCTACAAACATTTGCTAAGAGGGTAATAACAGGTCAAATTTAGGTATGAAAGATGGACTATACAAAATTGTGATCAATATAATATTGCAAAGCTCCAGTATCTATTACCGATTTGAATTGGATCATAAAGGAATTTCGATTACATATCTTTCTACAAACAATAATATAATAATTTTCTTTGCCATTGTTTATTACGATTATTATATACCTTCGCGCACCGAAATGCTTCATGCCACATGCGATATCTTATGCAATAGATGCTAACAATACAAAATCATATTAAGCTATTTCTCTAATATTTTTTTCCTCAACCCCACAAACCCAATTTTTACATATATTTTTACAAACAAATAATATGATAATGTACGCAATTCTCGCGGGAAGCGCGTAAAAACTAGTTGCTTCAAAGAATTGGTGGAAGCAAAGTGCAGCGATGCGAGGTGCTATTGTGCATCGATTATCAGAAGCTCCCATTGTAGGACCAATAATCACCGAATGAACTATGATTCCCATCTCTAGTACCTGAAATAATATTTTAAATTGATTATTCATTCATATACATAAGGTCATAGGTCTCTCTGATTGAGAATACTATGACTTTGAATTCAAAAGACCTCTAAATTGTGTTCTTAAAACCGAATCCAAATCATTTGTTCCACTTTTTGATATCCCTTATTGTAAGATGATTAACGAGATTACCTAATTTATATATAACATCGTTAATAATTTATAATAACAATACAAATGAGACACCAAAAAGTGAAATGTGGGCCTTAAAACATAAATCACTATGTTAAAGGACAATTCTCGAGAATGAATATGCTATCTCTTATTTCTCTCCTTAAAAATGGGGACACCAAAAAATGAGAAAAATGGTCATCCCCTTAAAAGTTTAACCTATTTTATTAAACTTGATACATGAGAACTTATGTCCTTAAAATCTTAATCATTATGTTACAAGATATTCTCATTCCCTATTTCTCTTCTTAAAAGTGGGGATAAGAAAGTTTAACCTCTATTGAGATATGAGCTGGAGTGTGTTTCCACGTCTAACACTAGTATAAAATAATTGCTATTACTCACCAAGTTTTTTTTTTTTTTCTAATAAAATAAAAATAAATTTATAAAAATTGTTTTATGTACTAACTGTTATGACCAAATCAAGTACTCGCGAAGAAAAAATAACCAGGTTAGTAAGATTAAAAAAGTAGACCAGTTTTGACGACTCTGCATATTTCCATAGCAGTTGGTGCAATAGTTCCAGCCAACTCCTTAAGCCTCAGTTCAGTGCATCCGTAGAAAAAAAATTCTGGAAATTATCTTTCATCTTTTTACCTTTCCCATGAAATAAGCGGGAGATGATCATTGATATATTAAATAATTTGTCTATTTTATCCCTACATTTAATGATCTTCTCTATGCATTAATGATAAATAAGATCAGTGGCAATTATGTAAAAACAGCAGATTTAAACTTAATCTTGAGTGTGAATAGTATCAAATAACCAATTTAAAATTTGAACAATTTCCAGATTTTTTTTTTAGGTGTGCCCTGAACTAAACCTAAAGGGTTACTTGTTTTTTTTTTTACATTGGGGATAGAGGATTGTGATGATATAGACTATTGTGATGATATAGAGTGGAACACGAAACCTCCACTTCATGTACTATGAATTTAACCACTACTTGATGCTCAGGATCTTAAAGAGTTATTTTTTCATTCAGTCTCCGTTATAATTTATTAACACCATTAATTGATTAGTTAGCTTTGCTTATATGAACTGTATTTTACATATTTCAAAGAAACAATAATCCTTTTGAGTTTTAATTTACAACATTTTTAATGACTAAGATAAAATAACTACAACTAAATGTCAAAATCTCGTAGATAGCACAAAGACATGAATAAAACTATGAAGATACTTTTGGGATCCAGTTTTTCTGAAGTGCACCGTACGATGTTGTGCACTTCCTCCCCTCATAAATTCCCCAAACCAATTATTAATTTTAAATAAGAGATTTATGGAATTAAATAGAAAAAAATAATTTAATTAAATTTGTTTTTTTTTCTTCAAAAATATAGTATTTAGTTTTAAATGTTTAAACACTCCATACAAAAAATAGATTAAATACTGTAAAATAAAAAATATATAAAATTAATTAGGAACGGTCAGAATAAATTCTATAACGTTAATTATTTTTTCTCGTAACTTTTAAATCAATTTTTTTATCCAAATTTTAACAAGACTGGAACTAACGCAATCCATGTCTTTCACTGTATTGTATTAAAACTATTAACTCATCTTCTTTTTTTATACATATTCATCTGTTAACTTTTTAACAGTGTTAACAAAATACAATAAAAAACAGAAGAAGAGATGGAAAAAAGAAACAACAAATTTGAACTAAAAAATTATTACATATTTAACTAATTCAAATAAAAACATTTAAATAAATTATTGTTTTCTATCTAATTACATAAAACTCTTATTAAAAAATAACAATTAATTAATTTGAAACATTTGTGAGAGGAGGAAGTGTACCACACCATGCGATGCACTTCACAGAAGCTGAATCCATACTTTTGAAACTTATGTACTTAGTTGCAGGGTCAATTCAAATATAGGTAAAATGGATAATTTGTTATAGCTCGCTGGTAAAATTATTTGAAGATACCCAGAAAAAGGCTCTGAATTTCCTTCATCTTGCCTCTCAAATGCACCAAAACCAAGCTCACACTACTGCTAGTTACAGTGATGATATGCTACTCAATTACACCTTCAACACATCCTCAAAATGGGACAAAAGCAGAAAGACAAATTCACAGACCATTCCCCTAATACCAAGTTGCCGCACCTTAATCCGAACTGCGTTGCTATCCATGGCATGAGATGAGATCTGCAGTACTCCTATGGCTCATGGAGAAGTGTAGTAGAGTTTGTTGCAAACTTGTAGGCTGGAATTTTCATCAGTAAAATCCAGGAATGATCTTGTACGGGACCTTTTCGCAGTACAACTTCCAGTACTTTCCGTACCTGAAAAACAGCAGTTCCGCGCAATATCACAACAGGATTCAACATGTGATACATTGAGACTAAGGTCCAATTTATAATCACATAAACGAATTAATCCAATGTATTAAGCTGAAAAATGGCTTAAGCAGAATAATTCATTGGATTAAGTCACTTATGTGATTAAAAATTGAGAATTCATTCTCGATTCAACTAAATATATTGTCTTTAATCGTATTTCAAACATGTTCTTCATTAATGTGAGTAAGTTGGACTTAAGCCAATGACTTACAACCAAATAGGCACCAAGTTTTTTCTATGATGCTTTCGACATGTGTTGATGTTTAGGACACTTACTTGGAACGGCATCGGTCATCATCCCTTTTCGCTCGGTCAAACAACAATATGGTAAGGAAGATTACATAGAAGTATGGCAGAAACTGCAAAGGAGGAATTGACAATGTTTTAGATCTCTGCAACAAAGGAACTCCATGATTGAGATAAGTGGCAACAGCAAGCATGCTTACATGATTGAAAAGTGCAGGAACAGTCCAGAAAAAGGCAGCTGATATTTCTGGTACGTAATGAAAGTGTCGAGCTAAACCCCACCTGTTTTAAGTTTGGATCACAGGTTATGGATTAATTCAGATAGACTTTACTTAATATTTCAGGGGTTGTAATTACAAAACAGTTGCCGCACAAGAGAATGAGGTACTCCTCATCTTTTTCCAAGCTACTAAGGCAATAAAATATTACTCCTAATTTGCAAGAAAATAATTCAATATTGGTATGCCTATGTCCTAGAGGGTTGCTTACTCATAAGATAAAAAGAAAATTCCATTAAGATCAAAGAACAAGAAACAATTACCATCCTGATGTTAGAAGAAGACTAGTTTTTGCTTCTCCGGACTCGGTAGTGTATGATGCTACTATCTGGAGAAGTAAGCACAGAAGGTTAGACATGTTGAAAGCAGATAACAATTTTGTCTTGCAAATGTGTTGACTATGCAGAAACAATATATGATATGATTACCTTTGAGGGAGCTTTCCCCCAAATATAACATTTTCCATTTGTTCTGCGGAACTCTTGTCTCTGTCTATCACAGTCATAGTTGATGTATATGCAGAGAACACCAGCCAACAGGATATAGAGTGAAAGCTGCGAAAATTGAAAGATCAGCCAACAGTGTTTTTTCTCTTAATACAAAAAACCTTAAATATAAATCTTTTAAGAAATTAATCTTAGGAAGAATACCCATTAAAATTTACTATCAATTTATTAGTACCGTGTTTTCAATATAATATGTCCCCTTAAAAAGAATCTAAAAAGAGAAAGAACGAATGTTGCAGGGGTTAGCACTTAGACACCACTACTATGTATATTCTTAGTGCTTCATCCTGTAAGACTTGAAGTACAACAAGCTGTTATTATGATATCCGGAGTTCAATTCTTAAAAAATGAAACGAAAAGTTGCTACAGTCAGCACTTTTAAAGTTTGATACAAACATATTTGGGCCAGTGGATTTACTAGTGCTAGGTTCTTTGAGATTATGAGGAAGAACCAGCAGAAGCAATTGTTCCCAACGTACATGCTAATGTTCTTCTGCTAAAGGAGTACCATGTACCACAAAATGATGCCCCCCAAAAGAGGCAAGGCCAGGCAGTCAGATGACAAAGAAGATGTTATCGGCAGAATCCAGAGAAGGGTCAGACCCACTCAGGTCTGTTTAACACAGCCTTCCATTGCATTTCCACAGGAGGCTGTTTGCCAAATGGTGCAGAGCAGAGGTGTTGAAAGGAAGAACGGTTGCAGAATGGAGGAGGATCTAGAGAAATATGAGTTAATACAGAAAAGCTGTTGTCAACTCAATGTGAGGAACATGATACCCGGAAAAAGGATCTTCACAAAATCAACTGAACCTGGCCTTGCAGTCAAAGCTGTTATTGGTTACTTGACTATCTATGAACCTACTTAGCAATCCAATCATGTAAATTTACCCTATGAAGAAGAATGCTAGCAAGAAATGTACACAGTGAGATGAATTAATAATGATCAGAGGAGTTCTCCTGCAGTGGAAATATTGCTTTTTCACATGTAAGCTTAAAAGGCAATGTAATACAATGCCAGAAAAACTTCTACAGATTGTCATAGAAAAATAAAATCTAAAATCATAAGATGAATTATACTTCTGTAATGCAGAGAGAACTAATTGGTATACCTGTATTCCGAGGTTAACAGGATGGTTGACAAGGTACATCCCAGGAGATGTGTAAATTGATGGAACCCAGACCAAGCATCCCCAACAAATGTAAAAGCCAGCTGAAGGTTAAAAAAATATTAATAAAAAAAAGGCCTTCAGTTAGTAGCAATATTAAAGACAGCATAAACAATGTATAAAAGCAATGAGGTCACATATGACATTAAAACAGGCACATGCAACATTGCAGAGTCTAAGGATGTGATTTTGTTTTTTTTTGGGGGGGGGGAGATCTAAATTAGTAGAAGATAGAAAAGTGGAACAAGTAGAAAGGAAAATATGGAGGGAAAGTGTAATTTTTAAGATATCAGATAGTAGAATTGTAATAAAATAGAGCCTGAATTATACATTATACAAATAGCAGAAAACAAATATACATCTATTCTGCTTAGATGTTATCAAATCGAAGTGGATTTGGATTTGATAATTTTCAAATATTCATCATATTTTTAGTTTATAGCCAACAGATAAGTATGAATGAAACATCTACATGTCTATTTACCTCTATCGTGAGCAATGTCCATTGTGTTCCAGTAACCGGCTTCCCACCAAAAGAATTTTGTTACGTAAACAAGCATCAGAATTGTATTCAGTAGCATAGAGTCTGCAATTTTTCCGTTTTGTTCATACTGAAAACCAAAGCAAACATATCAAACAATATGAAAATACTAGGTTGCAGATCTCCATACATAATATGTGGTAAGTCAGCATATTGCCTTGGGGGAAAAAACAAAAGTAGGGAACAAAAAAAAAAAAGAAAAAAGAGTAAGCATCATAGAAGATTGTATTTACAAAGGAACAAGGGAGAATTAGGTTGTTCACAGTGCACTTTGTGTTTTGTTTGTACAAGGAAAAACAAGGAATAGCAAGCAGAAACAATATGAAAAAAAAAACAAACAGACTTTTTTTTTAAGCAGAACCCGAATTATCAAGTTAGCTTAAAACAAATGGTTGAAAACAAGATCAATTATATTTTAATGATGACCCTAACCAAATGTAAGAGAAACCCTGCACAGAACCAAGAGATGAAGAAGAGAAAGAAAGGGCTAAAGGAAGGACACATGAATAAAGGAAAAGAAAACACTGCTCAGGTATATTTAAAGGTTGGCAATTTCCTCGAACCAACGGATAAATGCAACATGCATTGAGAAATGGATCAAAGCCTAAAAATCAAAGTGCACAAACATTTTAGTAGTCATTAGAGTTGACAAGCAAACGCCCTGATACCAGAAAGCAGGATCCTGCAACTTGATAATTATCAGGAGGATAGGGGAGAAGTCCAAATATGGACTAATATATCTAGGCTATCAGAGTGCCATCTATCTAAACAAGGTTTCTGGATATCTGATGAAAAATTATATAATAATAAGATGAAAAATTTGGAATGAGGATCCTCGAATCAAACAAGGAAGAGCCACACGGCTCTACCATAAAACACGAGAAAGAAGAACCTATTAACCTTAGGTCAGTTTAATAATGTTTCATGTTTGTGTTATTTGAAACAAAACAGAAACTAAGAAATAGCTGTTCCTCATTCTACTTAAAAATCAAGAGGTGAAAGCATAGTGAATAATAGCAAAAAAAGGAATCCTACAAGTATGAGAACTATACTTGAATTTTCATTTCTTTTCTCAAAGCAGTGTTCTGACATGAAAAATAACACATATCGATTTCAATAAGTTATGCCTACAAATGTTACCTGCGACATTCATAAACTTGTGAAAGAAAAACGAAATAGGACTTCTGGAAACACATAAGTAAAACACTGATAAAAGAAAAATGAATCGCATGAACACTCAGAATTCTGAAGCTCGACGGACAGATAAAGGGTACTATAGTGGCCAGGGCAAAGGAGAGTACAAATTGCTCTGAATAGAAAATGAAGATAAGGAGAAAATCAATAAACGCTGGACCCTAGAACAAAGATTAGGACAAGGAGTTGCTGAATTCCTAGAGTACTCCATGGAGATTAGTAGGACAAGTAAAAGCTGCACGTTGGTTTTGAAGCTATGAAACAATTTGACAAGATCAAGGAGTTGACTAACTGACACGTTAGACAACTAAGAAAACTATAAAGCAGCAGTTTATGTTTCTACAAAGCAGTATAGTCACCAATCAGAGTACACATTGCAGAAGCTACTGTCAGTTTGTCCTAGCCAAGAGCTCCTAGAGCAATCAAAGTATCAAACACTGCTAGCTTAAAATTAATGCCTATGAGAATTCCCCAATTACTAGCTTCAATTTGATGCCTAAGAGAACTCCCCGAAATGTGTTCTAAATTTAGGCACATAACATGCTCAAGATAATCAAAAGAAACAAAAACGAGGGAAATATTTACTCAAGAATAATCTTAGCTACATTTCCCGTTAGGGAATGCTACAAGGACTAAATACTTCTACAAAATTCTCTTTCTAAATGATACGCGGCATACGCCAGACAATCAGTTGACAAATTTTGTTTCAACAGTCCTATGAACAAATCCATGTACAAGACAACTGCACCACATTGTACAAAATGGTTCCACAGAACTATTTGCATGTTTGAGTATTTTTATGTATCAGGGAATTAATATTAGTGGCATATAATCTGGCTATAAACATCGTAGGCTATGAATTGTTGGAGTATTGTATTGCGAAGAAATATTTCGACAACAAGATGTCTGAAAGCCAACCTGCTTTATGCAATATGTGACAGCAAGAACTGCCCATGACATCATTCCAAATCTGCAATTTGTAAATACCTTGATGTCAAAATCTTTACCAATCCGAGGATACAACTCCATTCCCTGCAATGATAAGAACCGGTATATTGACACCCTCAGTGGCGGGACTAAGTTCATTAAATGCAAAAGATAAACTTCAAACATTCCCAGCATAACAGTTCTCAAACACATATGACATTACTGTAAAGTTGGCCTTACATGCATCTTCTCAGTAGGAGAAATCCTAGTAAAAACTATTTCTCTAGTATAATCAAATATGCCTCTAATTCATCATGGCATATAATAAGGAAAGATGCTCACCCAATAGAAATCAATTATAAAGTTTCCGCATGAGCCAGAATCAGTGGAGGATGGTGCCACATGACCCTTAAAACCAAAGTAAAAGGAAACTGTTAACAACTTCAGTACCTTGATTACATTGCTTATCAACCAAATAAAGTAAAGTTCCTCACTTTTATATACAATAAAATGCAAAAGATAAAGCTTCCAAAGATAAGGGTAGAGAATATTTCCCCGAGATGGTCATAAACAATCGCTGGATTGAATAATCCAAACCTGAATAAAGAAGAAAAGAGGAATCAAAAGATAGAAAATGTGAAAAGTAGGTAACTCAAAAGTCATGCAACCGGGTGGCTTCAACCTAAGTAAACATAACAGGTATCCAATATGCAACCGTATATTTACTTTCCCGTTCTGACTGACACAAATGGACAAACCACTCACCACCAAAGACCAAGGTAAGTGGCCAGCGTTACAAAGTAGGCAGCCATTCCATTTGCCTACAAAATAGATAATGCTGGCTTATACACAAACTCCAGAAGAAGGGAAAGAGAAAAAATTGTGTAATAAACAGAAAAAACTTTGCCATTATGCTTCTGAGTGAATTTATAGTGTCGATTAATTTTGGACAATTAATTGTCACTATAAAATTTCATGTCACCGACCCTAACATAATTGGGATTAAGGTGATGATGATGATGAATAAACAGAAAAAACTTCAAGCACCTTGTAAACAGGGCGATTCCCAGTGGGAGAGATTGGACCTTCAACCCTCTTTCCGGGAAGAAGAAGCTGAAGAGCAGCTTCAAACACGCCATAGCAGAAAATAATCTGGGCAGCAATAAGAGACGGGACAGGCCAAATCGAGATAAAACCCTTGGGCCCATTCTGCTTAAAAAAATCCCAAGTCTGCAAAACTGACCCATCTGCGTGAACCATTGTGTACCATCTGCAGAAGCCATTTTCGATAACAGTAAGAATCCATGCGATGCGCTAGAATTCTACCGAACAAATTAACAAATGAAACTAAGACAAGATCTGAAAGTGGACTAGTACAGATCCAATTCAGCTTACAATAAGATCACGAATGGCGGGCAGAGACTGAGAAGCGAGAGCATGGAGAAATACGTGACGAGCGGCGAATGAACCATCTTCGA
>JBBYHH010576623.1:0-10709 GCA_038382905.1 Daphne laureola
AGTATAAAATCACCCTAGAAAGTTCACACCACTAAACACAAGAGGAGCCATTAAACAACCCTATATAAAATAGAATGTCAAAAGAAAGCCCCAACCCCAATCATCAACTCCAATAAATCATCTCTACAGTGACCCAACCCTATAACTCATAACCCAATTGTCCTCAGGACCCAACACTATAAATCATCTCTACAATTTCTTATATTTAGCATCGTACAATCAACTTCAAATGCGTAGAATTTATGTCATTCAGTAATGATGCAATACATAACACATTAGATCCATTTGGAAAGAAAGGTTTTAATGAGGTGCTCCCTCCATCCTAAAAGTATCGCAACTTTTGACTTCTGGTGTCAATTTGACTTCAATTTTCTATATTACTCCATCCATCCTTGAAAATTTGTCTACTTCAAATTTTGGGTTATCCATAAAAAGTCACCTTGATCCTTTAAAAGGAAACTTTCTACTACTAAGATTACTAAAATACCCCAAAATCTCGTTCCCGCCCACCTCCCTTCCCACAAATGAGCCCCACGAGCGATATACTTGTTCACTATTTCAGTGAGGTACAAAATTGAAAAATACCTATAATCTACCAATATCCTTAATCTCCACACCGGAACAAATTCTACAACTTTTGAGGATAGAGGGAGCATTCTTAAACAGAATTTTTTTAAAACATCCTTTATAAAGTACAAACATCATAGTATCATTTTTATATAGAAGTTCTAAATTACTACTCAAATGATAAAATAAAATAAAAAGGTAAAATCATATTTTAAGTACTGAAAAATAAATGTTGTGAAACTTTTGGGATAGAGTAGGTATTCTTCCCCTTGACCTCATGTCTCTCTTCTCTTCAGTATTTCCAATACAAGTTCTGCACATATTCCACATTCCTTGTTCTCAAATTCTTCCACATCTGTTTTACTCAAATTAATTTTCATTTCTCTCTTGTTGCCTTAATCCTTTCTTCCTCTTACGTTCTGTCAAATTTTCCTCCTACCAATTTCTATCAATTTGCTTCTTAAACATATGCTGCATCTGGTTTAAGCTTTAAGTACAGACAATGTGTCTCTGATGTAGGCAAGAAGGAAAGAACACAAAAGAGAAGACAAGCAAAGAAGGCGAACAATTTCTCAAGATCCAAACTAGGTCATGATGCAAAGATTCGCTTAAAGTCTGTTAGAGTTTGTACTTTCCTTCTAGAATTCCTATTACCATTAGGATTCCTATTGCTTCTAGGTTTGCTTGATTCTTCTTATATATAAAGCATTCAGAGGGTCTTGAATAATTATCAAGCCATCAACTTATACTAAACACAATGTTAACAAAGTCAAAATACTTTATCTCCAAAATATCTCACCTTAAGTTCAGAAAGAGAAATTGTCATATCAAGGCCACAAACAAGTCCTCTGCCTTCCCAAACATTTTGCAGAGTGCCTGGGATATTCTCGAGCTTTTCAGCTGAAAGAGAGATGGCTAAATGTTTTACAATGTTTACTGGATCACTGACTGAGAAAACCTTAGATATGCGACTTTGCACCTCAACTTCACCCGAGGGAACAGGATCTCTTAATCCACTGCCACATGCAGCTTGAGAACTCCCTTCTCCAAATGAAGAAGCAGAAGAAAAGTGAGAAGTTGCCACCTCTTTCTGATCAAAACTTTCATGAAGCACCTGGGATGATATGGTTAGCCGACGAAGCTCAAATACAAAATTCCTTCTCTTATCAGCCAAGTTTACTTTCAGAATAAGATCAAGCTCTGTCACAAGTTCCCAAACAGAATCTGCAGAACAGACTTACAATCAAAAGATGGATAAGGACTAAAAAAGTTCAACTAAAAGAGGAATACACTACCAGATTCATCACCATCGATAAGAATCATGGAAAAATGTGAAACGTCTGCGTTAAATGTTTCCAGCATATCCGATTTGATTCCTTCAACTGTACATAGATTATCTTGAACATGCACCCGAGAATAACAGTCATTCAGATCTTTAGCATTTTCTAGCTGCCATTCTTTTGAACTTGCTGTAGATAGCATGCCGTTGATATGAGGAATAAATGATGAAGAACAATTTATGAATTCAGCCAAAGCAGGCACTTCAAGACAAATGAAGCCTCCCTGTAAACTGTGCGTGTTAATCCAATTGCAAATGACTACTGAAAGTAAACATGACACAAAAAATTCCAAAAGCTTGTTTTTATTCCATTATTGCAATAATAACAAATGATTCTAGCATCAAGTATGACTGATACAAAATGTTCTGAGAGGAACATGGAATGCTTAATAGAAAAACAAAAAGATCAATCTTTGGACCTGGATTTCGCAAGTTATTGTTTGAAACTTCGCACCCACTGAAAGTGACAACAGAAGCTTGTTAAATGGTTGACTAGAGACAAGTGAATTCTTCACAGAGCATCGAGTGACAAAAATCTCTGAAACTGCAACACGTGTGAGGACCCAGTGATTAGAGTCCCATGATTGGGCATTTGGAGCAAAACCCAACTTCTGTGCAAAACCATAAGACTGAAAAGTTGGCTCAGCTTCCTGCCTAACATGCAAATATTCCTCTGAATATGGTGAATTGCGCTCTGAGGCAGAAGTACAAAATGCCTCATTACCACTTCTTGACAATGTGAGATTGTGAGGGGGACTCACAGACAAAATCAGTATACAGTGAGAAAAAAGGAGTTCATATAAGCAACTAGGTGAATCTAAAAGCAATCGTCGAAGTATGGAGCGGTCAAAAGTCCCTCCTCTGAACTCTTGTGACGGGATGGTTACAGCCTGAATTTCCATACATATAACAAGTAGTTCTAGTTTCCTTTCTTCAAACAATAATTCTAAACAAGTTCTGCGAATAGAAATCCATATCCCACAATCAGACAAGTAATGAGTAGCTGAAACTTTGCTGTTAAAAGGATCATGGATCTCGATATTATCACTTCTGTTCTTGCCAGTCCTGCAATAACCCAGAAGAATGTCCAGGGACATTAGCTTAAAGCTGCTGTTTGATAAAAACAGAGGGCAACACCAGTTAAGTGACTCCACTTGCATGCTAGTGCTTCCATTTTCAAATTCCTCATGCATCATCACCATCTCAGAAAACAATTGGGGATGCACCTCAAGGATAGAACTGAAGTCACAAGAAGAAAATGATAACACCGGACATAACCCATTAATAACCTGTCAGAAATTATTGTCATTGGCATCTGTGGCATGAAAACCAAAATGTCATTAAATCTTGACATGTAAAAACTATGCAACAAAGTGCCAATATTTTATTTCAGATCCTTTCTCCAATCATCTTCTCAACATCATGAACTGCAACCTTTTATTGAGATAATAAAGTGATAAGAAAAGATTGTAACCATGGCTCCTTCCAATGCAAGATTAAAATTGTGAAACCAACTCAGGTGACACGATAACAAGAAACATTTGTTTAACCAGATTAAAGCAAACAATAATGCACAGCACTCTGAGATCTCAATAACGAAGCTTAACTGCTCTGCCTATCATGCTACTTAACCATCAATTAGCTAGTGGCTGCAATTTTGACACTGCTCTCAAAATCATAATGACACTAACCTCATTGTACAGCAGCAACGAAATAACAACTTCATCGTGTTTCTCGTTTTTACACAGCCACTAGTTCGAAACTCACTAATCAGAGAAAAACACTAATCATCTTCAAGAGAACTGGCATAAAAAACATAACCATGCTCCTTTGCCTTAAATTAAATGAGTAAAGATTGCAGGAAAACCTATTGAAAATGATCATCAGGTTTTTACCTGTTCACGCAATGACTAGCAGAAAGCTCACAAACTAGAGGAAATATTTTTCCATGCTGTGAGTAGCAGCAGCTCACAAATCCATGGAAATGTTACTCATGTTTAAGACAATTGGCGTAACACCAAAACCATGCTATACATGTTATTTATCAAAGTCATATAGGAAAACTATCAAAATCCAGAATGCAGAAAACAACTGAGTTAAACAGGTAATGAGTAAGACAATACATAAAATGAATCAGATGTAATGTTGCAATATAAATGCTCGTATCTGATTCCTCATCAATTTTATTGATAACAGGAACCAGCACTAGACAAAATTCTTGAAGGTTAACAGAACTTTCTTTCTGCCAAAAGACTTGGTTGATTATTCTTGTACTAGAAAAAAAAAAAAAGAGGGACTCTTCACTTACTATAGAAAAAGCAGAATAAAACCTTTAGTCATGTGTAAAGAATTTGGTTTCCTAGCATTTTCTTACTGCTGCAAAATGCTTTTCCAAACAGACAAAAAGTGCTAAAAATCAGCAATAAAAGAAAAAGGTATTGAAGCAGTCACCTGAGAGAGAGCACATAGCTCATCCATAAATAATAACATACTATAACCCGCAACCACCAGCTTAGAAGTTGTCGAAGAAAATATTAATGAAATGTTAAATCCATGAAGGAACTCCCTGCAATGGGCATAAAACAATTATCATGACCAGAGTTCTGCAGTATGTGCCAAACACTAACTTTGAACTACTTTTTAATGACGAAAGAAAAGAATGGAACAGATAAACGAAGAGATAATCAACTGGGGCATCAGGAGGCCAAATTTTCATCAGAGTAGAAAATATGACATATCACAGCAAGTCATATTAGGCAAGTGGCTGTTGCATTAAACATGTGAAGCAAATACTTCATAATGTGCTAAAATAGAGGCGGCATAGTATGTTAAAGTGCTGTAGGAAGCAAATGAATATTAAAAATGAGCTTATAATTTCCCAGGCATCTTACAGACATGTTACTCTAGTAAATATTTGCTAACCCATAATATAAATTTGTTTCCCGGTAACTCTACCTTTTAACAGAATATGAAAGCTCAAACAATCAATACCTCATTGTTGTGTATTGTTTACAGTTTCCTGCAGCAAAGCTGGGGTTATTTGGGTTGAAGTTGATCAAAAAACCAGTACAGAGAGGTCGACTACAGACTCTAGATAACAATGTCATAAATCACTTGGACTTTTGTTTTCCAATAATGTCGGTACATCAAGATACACATTACATCAAAGAGGATCAAACCTAGTTCCATAAAATCAACAAAGGAGTAGTTTTAACGACAAGATTCCATCATTGCCTCGTTTGTGAAACCCCTTGACTTAACCATGTGTGGTAAAACAGTAAACGCTCTCCATAACTTAACTATATCTGATAAAACACTGAACGCTCTCCCCCACATAGACCATGACAAACACGATGACACTAGCAATTTGACAGGTAGAATAGGGACAATCGTTCGCTCTACGCCATACCAAAGCATCTGTAACACTTTGCAATAGTTCAAAGACTTCACTGAAACATAAAAGCATTAATCAACCCTTGACTTAAAGACATGGTATACAGCCGCTTAATAATATTAATGGCTATGTTTAATCGATACAAAATTACTCATCAAAAACACCACATCACTACGTAGCAGAATTTAGAATTCCATTTGACAAAAATGAATCTGAAAACCCTACCTGTAGGATGATAACTGCAACTCTATAGGATCTACAAGCAAAATAGGATTCTGTAGCTTCACAGCGATGCCCTCAAGATAAGCCTTTACTCCTGTTATTGTCAGACAAGAATAAAGTGAAATCCACTGCTGAAATTGGTGTCTTTCATCATTGGGTTTTGGAATATTAATCATTTGAGGCTGCTGAAAAATAAAGGACTCTGGGTCTTCATTATCCACACAAGTACTATCATTTGTTGCAGCTACGTCAGATTTTGAAGTCGGCCAGACTACGATCTCAATGTTATGGAGATCAAATCCAAGCAAAAATATATCCTTCAGAAGAGCAGGTGTATTCTCATTGCCATCAGCAGTCCCATGCTTTCTAGGAAACATTTGGATGTGGGGACCAACTATATGTATGCTCAGTTCAAGATCTTTCTCAGGGAGCACCCTGAGAAAAGCACTTTTTGTACCATTAACAAAAGTGTCATATTTTCTGTTCCATCCAACATCAGATTTCTCTCTCGTAGTTTGAGAAACAGAAAGAACCTGAGTCCTGGCTACCTGAGTCGAGTCCAAAACATGAGATGTTTGCCTGATAATAATAATCAAAGACAATATGGAGGAGTATTCGAGAACTGCATTAAACTTTCCAATAGTCGCACAGTATTTTTGAAGTCCGTAACCCTTCTCCTTGACAAATGGATGTGTCAGAAAGCTTTTCGATTCACACAAAATGCGTGGAACTCCAGGAAATTTGATGCTACTTGCTTCAAACTTTTCACATGCTCTTTTCCAGTGGAAACACATTTCTCCAATATATCTTTCTATACGAGCACAGCATTTATCTTTCACACCATCAGCAGCATCAACTGCACCAGCTTCTGGTTGGACGAACATTCTTGCTGGATCAACATGGAGTATTGTTGAGCAAGTATCAGTTCTCTCCTTTCTTTCTTTGAAAGAGCCGATAAAGGACTTTCCCTTCAACTTCCCGCAGGAAAGAGACAAAGACTGTTCTGTGGTTCCTTCTATAGACACTAATAAGAACTCCTTAACGGAGAGACAGAATGAAAGAACCGTAGGGAATTCATAATGTGGTTCTGTTTGGCCATCGGCAAGCTTAGTTCCCTTTATTGGTTGAATGGTAACATAAAACTTCCCAAGGCTTAAGATGAAGCAAAAGGATGCTGAGGAAGGTCTATTATGAATTCCCATGTATCCATCACCAATTGAATTTTCAGTCAGACATTTTTTTCGACCTAAAAGGTGTGCAATGGATACAAAGGTTCTGTAAATAACTCGAAAAAGCTCTAAAAGATGGGCCTTATCAAGGAATTTGAGGCTGCTATCACGCTCACATTGACAATTGGATAAAACTCTAAACCTAACTAACCGTCTTGCTCTTGCAATAGCTTCTACAGGAAGCTGTTCCTCAAGACTAGAAATTACTTGCCAGCTGTGTTTGACAGAAGTCAAAAACACTTTGTCCTTGGACATCTTAACAATGGACCTCTCAAATGAATGATCGGTAGAATACCCTAGCTGGTTGAGTATATGTTCATAAGACCCAACATACCGAAGCCAAAGACAGACAAGACAAATTATGTTGTAAAACATAAATCTGGGAGCTGCTACCAATTGGCTTATTTTGTTAGCAGCTAGTCTCCATAACTGCTGGCCACTTCTCACCCTTTTGTAATGTTTAGTAAACATCTCAAAAAGTACAAATATAATACTCAAATCAACAGGTGAACACAGGAGAAGTAATTCAGGGATCCAAGTATTGAGCTCCGCAAGTTTAAAATTGCTTAGCTTAAGATGAGAAGAAAGATGGTTCAGGTAACAGACATTAATGTAGTTACCACTTCTCTTATATCCAGCCTCAAAGCCTTCAACATTAATGTCAAAAGATCCCTCCTTAACAGGTTGAAGGATAAGATAAACCAGCCCTCTGGCAAGAGATCTATCACTTAGCACGGATTCTGCATTGATGTCTTTTATTTCCAATTGATAAGCAATGGGAACAGTTCGTACAGGCAATAAAACTTGCAGATGAATCTCACGTATAGAGAAGTAGCAATGCTGAAGAACAAGATGAAGAAATGAAGAACTAAGACTTGTTGAGCGGTTGCTGGTCAGGATTGCATCAACCATAGCATGTAAAATACTACCCTGAAGGAGGCAACAGAAACAAACAGCAACTCATAAGGCTTGTCAGGGAGTCAAAATTTGGAAACCCAGCATATACTAAAAAACACCCAATCTTTATAACTGCTCTACCAAGTGTAATGATCATGCCAAATCAATGGTTTTTAAGGTAATAATGGACTAGCCATCAACAAAAGTATTTCAACATTAACCTAAATGCAAACAACATCCGTGGCATTTCTCAAAGCAAGACAACTCCGATATCCAAGCCATCAGATTGAGAAACACCACCTACATTTTTTTCCCCTCACTGGTCCTTTGAGAACAAAGTCAGGGTACTACCTCCACCATCCCACCCCTGCCCTACCCTTGTGTTTAAAAATTAAAAAGTCAGGGTACTACAACTTCTACAAAATTCATTCAAATATGTGTAAAGCAACAACTAATAGTGAGCTGAAATTTAAATGCAACTGCCAGGCTGGCATACAATTTTACCCCTAGTTTTTGCCTAGAACACCATTTCGTTGTATTAATAACACCCCAGATTTACCATTTTCCTTTCTCCATTAAATAATGTACTCCAACCCAGAAAACTTGTTATATTAGCTCTTTAGAAAAGCTTTTCACACTAACGTTATCTTACTACCTCAGTTTCCCTTGGCACTCTTAAAGTTACCATTGTATGATATACCTACTCTATTTATTGTATGATATAATCTACTTTGCTTTATTACCCACAGATTTTGTGCGTCCATCTCGGCAAACAGTCAAACATAACACATTTTGTGGGATGAAGTATAAAACAACCGTTGGATGAAGAACTTTAAACAAAGCCCACTTAAACTTAACAGTCCAGTGATTTGAGACATTAAACTATTAATAATTTTTCCTGTAACTCAAATTTTACATATTGTAGTTATCTATGGCAAAATGAAAAAGTTTGAGCACGAAGGGAGAACCTCAGGATCAATCTTAGAAATGGCCTTTTTCACGCTCTCTGGTGAACCTAAACCTCGCTGGGAGACCTTCCTCGAGCCTTCTTCTTCAGCGTCCCTAAACTCATGGGAAAAGGGGAGTAATGTTTCAGCACTACATTTACAAATTCATGCAACAGACTTTGAAGAAGAGAATAAGCAAAGAGACGGCTGTGCATTACTTGAAGGAGAGTGTCACGTGAATGCCTAGGGCTTCGAACGTGAAAGCAGCTGCTGACCAGTTGGAGAATCGAAACACAAATTGTTCGATAACAAATTCTTTGAGCAATAAGCGAGAAGAAGCATCCATGAGCTGATTTAGAGCGGGAGCACTGAAACGGAGATTTTTCGCGATGACGGACGAGTTTATGAACCCCAATTGAAGGTGCAGTTCCGGTTCTTCGGCTAGCCATGGCTGCAACAGAGACGAAAGCCTCCGTTTAAGTAGACCTTCCAGAAACATTGCAGTGAAGAAAAACGAAGAGGCCTGTTAACGAAACGGCTTATTCGGTCGAGGTTTGGCCATCGGAGAACAGAATTACACCGGAAAACGAAGGAGAAACTGTACGCAAGCGAACAGAGCTCGTAGACTAGCCGGTGTATTATGCGGTGCCGATAGCCGATGAAACCACGTGTCTTTTGAAGCCTTGCACTTCAGCCTTCTCGTTATCTTTTGAAGCTTCTTGACAATTGAGTGAGTGACTGGCATGGGTCGGGTTGGCTTGGCTTCGGTGCAAACAGGTAAGAAGCACGAAAAAACCCCAAACTTTTCGGTTTGTCACGAAATGGCCACTTAACTTTTTATCTAATCGAATAAACCACTAAACTTTTGTAATTGTACCAATTTAGTCACCGGGTCTAAATTATGATAATTTTTCATGTGGAAGAATCATGCGGATTGAGTGAGAAATTCAACATAAAGTGTCTCTAAGTGTCCGATTAAGAAAAACACGTTAAAAAAATACAACCGAGAAAGTCAGACGCAATTAGGGTAAAGGAAAATGACGTAATATTCTCTTAACATGTGTATCTTTTTTTAAAATCGAATAATTAGATACACTTTAGGTTTAATTTTACGTTCAATCTGTGTCATTTTTTCGTCTGAAACATCATCAGAAATAAAACTCAGTAGCTAAGTTGGTACAATTTAAAAAATTCAATGATTTATTCGGCTAGATAAAAAAATTAGTGGCAATTTCGTGACAAACTGAATAGTTCAGGAGTTTATTTGTACTTTTTTCTGTACAAAAAACAAACAAAAAAACAAAAACAAAAGTCACTTAACTATGTGGGAAAATGCAATAAAACCACCATTCTTTTCATCAGCCCGGTTTAACCAATCACCTCTCCTCTATTAATGTAGTGTTAGGACTCAGACGTCCAACTCTTCCGCAACGTGACTTGTGGGACCCACTCCCATTGACGCTGGAGCTGATGTTGAGTAGACAATTTTTTCCTTCACAAGTGAACTCCCGCGAAGACAACAAAAATGCTTGGGTTTCACTTCCCACGAAAAAGAACAAGTTTCGGTGATTTTGTCGATCTCCATTGTCGTTCGACGAAGACTGTTGACTAAAGGTGGATCGAGTTTTGAGACTCGGAGAGTAAGGCTTCGCATTGGGAAGTTTCGCATGAACCGAGCACCAATTCAGAAGACAAAACCGTCCAATGCCTCCAAATTGATGCTCTCTTTCGCAAATTTGTGCGTTGACACAACATCTTCCATACTTAATTGCAACAACCCTAAACCAATTTGCCTAAAAATCGACAACCTAACCTGTTGAAACCCTAACCCGAGCTTGAATTAGAACTTAGTTGAATTAAAATCAAATCCAATCCCAAATACAACATTTCTAATGTGAAACCCGAACTCGAGCTGAAATTTTGATTCGAGTATTAAAACGAGCCGAGCTCAAGCCAGCTTGTGAGCCAATTTGAGCTAGGGGTGTAAAACGAACTCAGCCATTCATGAGTCAGTTCGAGCTCGAACAGTCGAACTATGTTAAACGGACTGAACTTCAGTCACAAACCCAAGGAAAATGACAGTTTTGGGATAATTTACAACTTAATCATTATTT
>JBBYHH010576733.1:0-10708 GCA_038382905.1 Daphne laureola
TGGTAACTCTATATGATGAAGGCTAACATCTATTTTTAAGAAAGGACAGGCAGCCGAAAAGGTTGAACCGATTAGACTGTGAACCGGTAATAAAGCAGTTTTGCTTCCTAGTCAATTTTGAAACCCTGCTAGAGGTGTTGGAGATAGATTACAATGGTCATTTGAATTGTGCATGGCATATCTGCTTTAGATGAATGAGAAGTTTTCGAGATTTAAATACGTATAACTAGCAGCGTGATATCATTCTTCTCTGCTGAAATTCTGTTGTTCAAACATGACAAATTTGTCCTCTTTTGGCTCAGGGAAATAGTATGTCTTATGTTTTGTCGGTGCTATTTTACTTCATGAATATGACTTCTAGATCATAATGTTTTTCTTTACAGAATTGCAAGTGGAGCTATGATTACCGTAATAGGATTAGCTGCAAGGTGGCTTGATCTGCATGTTGACAGGAGTAGGTTTTGGTCAAGTATATGTGATCATGAGACTAATCATCCGAGGTTCCCCTTCCTGTTTCTTCTACAGGTATAATCATCTCTAGCTTCTGGTGGCATGAATAGAATGTTTAATGACTCATTCTTTTCTATATAATTCAGGTTTTCTTGGTTGGCCTTTCTTCGGTAATGGTGCTGCTGTCTACATCTCACAGAACAGAGAAGCAAGAACTACATTCAGTGCACCAGTTGATAAACTGGTCTATATCTGGTGCATTATTGAAGACTCCTCTTACGCTTCATACGTTTGGTCCATCGGATTGAAGTTATAGCTAGATTTTACCTTTAAAGTTCTAAGATCTATCAGCATATATTTTAGTTATCGTCTTTCTCATTTTGGACCAACTTATCGCTCTTTTGTCTTCTAATTTGGAAGTTTCATGAGCGGGCAGCTTATCTGGCCTCATCCCTCCTTTGCAGGTTCCTCATTAGTGCTGCCATTGTTTTCTGGCGATGGCCTCTTGACAAGGCTTACTTCTATATATCTTGGTTTTGCGCCTACGTTTCTCCTCTTATCTATCGGGTAATTTTCCTCTTCTTCTTCTTTTTTTTTTTCCGTTGAACTTCTTGGTTCACATTTCTTTATTTTCTGAAGATGATGGAACTCTGGTGCAAACTTACGATTTCCTTTCTGATAAACTGGTGTAGATATGAGGCAGTGTTCTATGGTGCTCTTGCCCTTGTATTAATGACATGGCTATTGTTTGAGAACACTCTTCTTTATTTAAAAGAAGCGAAGAGATCTTCTAGTTCTGTGACAAGCTTAGAGGAAAATGACACTATTGAAAACCGCCAAAGATCATTGCAGCTAAGTGATGTGAGAATACCACTGACTTTTGTAAGTCATATTCCTCCTTTTCTGCATGGTTAATTTTTTCTTATCTAGCTGTGACGTATGAGCTACTCCCGTCTCCTGACTTGGATTTGTATAAGAGAGCTTAAAAGCTAGTTTTTCTCCGTGTATTACCAATACGTTCTTATTCATACTAAAAGAAAAGTGGCAGCCTGAATAAACTTCTGAATAATAATGGTAGAATTTTCTTATTTTCTTGCCTGATAGCCTTGCTTCAAATTTTGTGTTTTTGGGACTTATGGATCTGTTATTGACCTCTCTCCATTAGATGGTTTTGTTCAACGTTGCCTTCTTTGGAACGGGAAATTTTGCAAGCATTGCGAGTTTTGAAATTTCATCTGTTTACCGTTTCATCACCGTCTTCAGTGTAAGTCATGGCCAAACTTCTAACTGTTTTTACCAGTTTACTATTTATCCCTTTCACTCAGCTGAAATAGTTGCCTTTTCTATACAGCCCTTTCTGATGGCAGCGCTACTTATCTTCAAGTTATTTATACCATTCATGTTAGTCATGTAAGTTGCGCATTCTGATTCTTACTAATTATGAAAAGCATTAATTAAACTCAGCTGGTGTCCTTGGTTTAAATTGTTCTCCAAGAATTGCATTTTGGTTTGCATTTTGTCTGCTGTTTTAGGTTCTGTTCAGCATGCAAATATGTATATACACCCTCCGTACTAAAAAAAAATGGTACATTTGTATTTATTGTTTTACAGTATTTAATTTATGGTTTTTTTTTATGAATGGTTAGACATTTAAAGTTAAATAATTCAAATGCGTATCATAATTTGAAATCTAATTTTTTTAAATATATTTTTGTGAGTTTTTTCACCATTTATCTTTGTAATATATGAGTCAAACATTGAATCTGAAATATGAAAGTCAGATGTATCAATTTTTTTTAGTACGGAGGGAGTATAAATTAAGGGTCTATTCAAGACCCAGTTTGATAAGAGTATTGAAAACTTTAAAATTTAAACTATTGTCAAACGGCAGGATGGGGTGCAGTGTGGGAATGTGGAGAATCACTCTAAGTCCTTAACCTATGTGCATTAGTTCCTAATAAGAGTCCTTATTACATGTTAAACTACGTTACCATCATCAACATTGAACTTTTTCAATGTAGTCTAGTGGAAGACTATGAAATTCCCATTCCAGCATATTGTTTCATCATGCAATGCATCCCCAACTGTACTGAACTAAATTGAAAAAGTTATATATATAAAAAGTTCACAAGGTCTAAAATTTCAAGATCCAATATGATTACTTGGGATATAATCAACCAAAAGTATCATTGAGCTATTTTCATACCAATATACCATGTACCCTCAGCAAAACCCAGATACTGAATCTTGATGCTGAAAGAAGAAGTATACCCAGATTTATAGATGGTGGTGATTTAGTGTTACATATTATTAGGACCCTTTGGAACTAATGCACATAGATTATGACCTAGAGTTGTTTTTCCGTATTCCTCCCCTGCATCGCATCCCAAATAACACCTATATTTAGAAATCTTGAACTTGTTGGGAGCGTGTAAAGTGAATGGAAAGAGAAAATAAATGTTATTGGTAGTTGTGTAGAATTGGAGAGGTAATTGAAAAATGGTAAACTATATATAAAATGTTACTCATTAAAAAGGGGAAATATCCCAAAAAGAAAAAGAAAAAAAGGAAAAACTTTGGGACCGAAAGAGTATTAGATAAATATAATTTAAAATGAAAAAAAGAAAAAGAACAAGGATGGAAATAGGTTGCAAATGTGCGTTACTTTTTAGTGGATTAAGTTACAGTTCTTCTATCTTTTACTTATGTGGAATCATTCAGAGAAGTCATAATAATAATTAAGTGTTGGGACTGCGATAAATTGGACACAAAATTAGTTTTGTTTTTAATGATTTACATAGTTTTAGGGGGTAATGATAGATTTCCCATTTAGGAGTTTCTCCTTTGTTAGAGCCGATTTCTATCATCTCACTTTTATAATTGAGTTTATCAAATATCCTAGGTACTTCCTGAACAGAACCATAAGTTTCTGTAAGGTATAAAATTAAGACTTGTACTAAGACCACATGGTAGTCTCCAACTATAAATTGAAACTCAGATTAAAAGTTACTACAATTTATAGTACAACAGTGCGTCTTGACACACAGATGCAACTGGGAATAGGAGTCCCCAATAAAGTTCTTTATGGTGTTCTTTATGGAGTGCGTCTTGAGTTGATCTTGAGTTGATAAAGTGTCTTGAGTTGATCTTGTTTCACTCCATAAAGAACACCACTCAACTCCTTGCATTTTCAGACCAAAACAAATGAAAGGTGCCATTGTTTCTGCTACAAAGTAATTACTTATTCAATGCTTGTTTAGTTCAATCTATGGAGAAATGAAGTATTTTTATAATCTAACTGAAGGAAAAATACTCTGTATATTTATGTTCAATGTCAGAGCTTTGTATTGTGGTGCCTTTATGCATTAGGAATTCGTTCTAGTTTGGAGGCTTTACCGAAAGGCCATAGAATCAGTATTTGAAACTTGGGCTTCGTCCTTATTAAAGAATTGAGCTGTTCTGTTAATCAATTGACGAGCACACTTTTGCTAGAAATATTAAGGCCCGTTTAGTTTTAGAGAATTCTCCAAGTTTTATTTTCCCAACTCCTTCAATAGAAGGTTTAGTGTATAGTTTATTTCTAAATGTTGGGAAACTCTTGTTAAATTTGAAAACTTTGTTTCAGAGTTTTCCATCTTAATACATGAGTTTTCCGAAGTTCATAGAACAAGGTTTTCCAGTTTTTGGAAACAAGTTATGGACTCAACCATTTATCAATTAAAACTTAGAGATTTTTTTTAAACCAAACGGACCCTTAATTGTTATGCTTTTCTTGAATTGTCCAATTAACTTGTTAATTCTTGCAAACTGCAGATGTGCGTTTAGTGCCCTGACCAAACTACTCCAACTTCCAAGGCTAGGATGCTATTTCCTTGTGATATTATTTTCAGATGTGATGACCATCCACTTTTTTTTCTTGGTAGGTTATTGCAATACGTAATTAGTCTTGTGACTTGTCCACTTATGGAATGAAACCATGCAACTGTTATTGACTTGAGGCTTCATAATAATCCCAAACGAGCCTTTTTAACAAAATTTTGAGATTCAACAGTCTTGAATTAAGACTTTGAGCCTCTTCATATTCATTCTATAGAGGCTGCTGTTTATACAAGCATGCGTCAGAGCTTTTTTAAAAATTTGCGTCAAATCTGCGTCTTATCGTGTTAATTGTCCATGGTGGAGTTGGTTCAGGAAGGATTTGCTTTTTGTGTTTCGTAATTTTTTGTGTGGGCTACAAACAAATCTCTCATTTTGAACTTAGAAATACTCCCTCCGTCCTTTAAAGGATGCACCATTTGTTTTTCATGTTTCAAAGTTCAATGTTTGACTCAAATATTTACAAAGATAAATAACGCAAAAAAATTCCAAAAAAATATTTTTAGAAAATGTATATTACAAATTATGATATACATAAAAAACATTTAACTTTAGATATCTAAACATCAATGTAAATAAATTATAGATTAAATACTGTAAAACTGTTAAAACAAATGGTGCATCTTTTAAAGTACGGAGGGAGTATTAGCTAAGATATCATTATAGGCTTATAGGTTACCTCAAACCGATGATATTGATCAACAGCAATGTCTGCATTGCTGAAGTCCAGAATCCTCCCTATTTAAAGACAAAATAATATTAGAAAATGAGAAACTAACTATAGCAACTAGAATGTTTTATTATGATATGAATTGAAATGTGCCTTTTGTAGGGTCTTTACTCACTACATGAATGTAAGACTGTAATTCATCAAAATTTAAAAAGAAAAGAAAAAAGAAAAAGGAAGAATGTAAGACAGTAAGACAATTACTCTCTGTTAGACCATTCTCTATACAATTTGTGAAGTAAAAAACATAACCGTCATGAGACGAACAGAGTATTAGTATTAAATATTAATCACCCTAATGCACTTGAGGTTAAAGCATATATTGTACTCCTTCCGCCCCATAAACATTGCAGTGCTTGACTTTGATGTTTCAAGTTACAGTGTTTGATTCAAAATTTTATTAAAATAAATAGTGAAAAGAAATTAAAAAATAAAATGTATCTAGAAAGTTTAGATTGCAAATTATGAGAAATATATGGATAATTTAAATTATGAGAAACATATGGATAATTTAACCTTACATATCTACGAAATCATAAAAATAAATCGTAGATTAAATATTGCGAAAACTACAAAAAAGAAGCTGTAATCTTTATGGGACAGATGGAGTATATATTAACCATAGTGGTGTTACTTTTAATTATTGTGCATTGATGCCTCACCTGGTTGCCTGGTGAAAGTATCCCATATGCTTTCTCCCTTATTTCCTTCATTTGCAGCTCCTTCAAACTATTCAAAGAAAGAGTTTCATTGCGTCATAAGATATGAACCAGAACCCAGACCAGAACCAGGAAGAGAACCTTCACCTGGTAAGCTGAAGAAGCTGTCCCGAATACGAAACCATCTGGGAAATCTCCCCTGTGTATGCATTCCGCATTCACGAAGAGTGTTATGATCAGAAGGAAAGGCGGAATGGCCCGCTCCATGGATGAAAGCTTGGAGTACATTTCATGGAGAAAGCTAAGCTCCTTTGAATGCAGGGGTTAAGATTCTGTTTTGTTGATTAGCTTAAAAAAGGATGGTTAGTTCTAGTTGTAACGTGGAAGAATCATGGTTGATGAAGGAGAAAAATGAAAGAAGAAATAAAAATGGGTAACAGAGAAAGCAAACTGACTGGTGGCTTTGGAGATAGGCTTTGGAGAAAAATGAGGGACGAGGATGCTTTGAAGGGAGCTCTTTGCCTTGCCTCCAGGTACACGTTACTGTAGTCTTAGAGTAAACCAGTTAATTCTGGGCCCACAACATAAGAAATATGGGAATATATATATATATATATATATAACGAAACGTGTATCAAAGAGTCTAGTTTCTAAAAATATGTTTTTTCAAATTTTTTAAACAAACTCTTCTTAGTTAAAATTTCAATCAAACTCTTAATAATAATAATAATAACAATAAAATCAGTTAAACAAAAATCCAAAATCAAACGCATCAATTAAAAAAGGATTAAAAAAGGATGGAGGTAGTAACATTTTACCCCTAAACTCTGCAGCTCTCTCACAAAACATCGCCCGCACAACCATAATCTTCACGATAACAAACCCAACCCTCCATGTCCTGACCTGGATAACTGCTCTAATGCATTCCAACAAAACTGCTCTAATGCATTCTCTATGTTGGAGTCCTCCACCAGTTAACGCCCCAATGATGACCTCAAATTGCTTCCTAGATCAGGCGTCCTCCATGAGTCAAACACTATTGTTTTGTCATAGATTTTGCTAAGGAATGAAGAATTCTTCGTTCAAGCACCAGGCTTCAAATTGGAGGGGTTGAAATCAAGAAGAAGGCCCTTGAATCTCTTCCCCAGCTCCCGGACGATGACGAGAAATCTGGTTACTTGGTCGTAACTTACGAAGGAATGAAACGTTGGATCTTTGATCTGTCTCCTCGATATCGTTCCGGTGTTGGCATCAATGAGCGAGAATCGAAGCCTGTTGATCTGGTTTTCAGATTACAGCGACGAATTGAGGATGCCTGGGCCATGGCAGCTTACTGTGGGGTGTCAATTAATCCTTTGTTGAGTCAATCCTATTATCGAGTTAATACTTTGGAGCATGCACAACTGTACAAGTGTGAACGCCAACAATAATGTTGCTGAGAGTCTGGCACAGTTCTCTGGCGACGGTGAACACGGTGGAAGAGGAGGTTGGTGGTGGTCTGGTGAAGGGACTAGGTGAAGATGATAAAAAGTGTCCAAGCTAAAACGTTATGAGTTTCATGGTCATAAAACAAATTTTATGGATGATGACTAATGTAATTAAACCAACAAGTTAACAGAAAATTTAACTGAGTAAACGGCTGAGTGGGGTTTATGTAGTTTTCACTAAACTTCAAGTGGAATTTTGCAGGTTTCTAAAAATTAAAAGGGTAATTACAGGTTATGGAAAATCTCAAGGGTTAATTGTAAGTTTCTCTAAATATTTTAGGGGTAATTACATTAAGGATAATTATTAAAGACTCCCTGAGGTTTGTCATATTCTTCAATTCTTCCTCTGCATTTTTCAAAATTCTCATAAAACCTCCCTGCGGTTTGAAATAATATACAATTTCTCCCCTAACCTCTAATGTCCGTTTCTAATTCCGTTACATTTTAGGTTTAACTATAAAAATTACATCTCTAGTTCTTGAACCCTAACAATTACACCATAAACTTTTTATCCCTTACATTTTACCATCTACTACCCCAACCTAATCATCCACCTTTCACAGACACACACCCACCCTAACATTTATTTGCCAGTATATCATTTATTCCCCACTTTTAGGCTCATCACGGATGCCGACTTGTCCATGTTCGACCAGAAATCCGCCATCAATTCAACTAGCGGTTTCATGATTCCCGCTTGAACGACTCTGATCTTGTTCTCTTCTCTTTCACCGAGCACAACGATTAGAGTCGTGGAAGCGTCCTTCTTCCCCCTCAGATTCCCATTCTCTAAAAGGTCTACAAACAGAGGAGTCGCTCCGGACCGTCCAATTGTGATCTTGTTTTCCTGCATTCGAGACAGCTGAAGCAGAGCACAGGCAAGAGATTCAAAATCACCATGACACCGTTCTCCTGAAGCTGTGGATCCGACGACGCGATTAACGAAATCAACGGCTTAATCGCGCCGGCTTTCGCGATCTTAATCTCATTCTGCAGCTTGTTCTTCGCCAAAAGCCTAAGCTCCATCGCCGCCTGTTTCTTCTCCTCAATCGAAGACGACTTCAAATCAGACACGAGCTGTTCAACTAGATCATCAGAATTCTCAGACGCACAGGCAAGAATTAGTCTTCGGCTAGCCGACGTCGTCGTCGAAAACTCGTCGGATCGGTCACTATTACAGTCACTAAACACCGTGGAATCATCGCTGTTATAGAAATCGTTGATTCTTCTCCCCATGTACGCGTATCTCACAGGACTTTCCGCATCCATCAATTTACGCCGGATGAGTAGGTTGAGGTGGTAGATAGTAAAAATGTAAGGGATAAAAAGTTTAGGGTGTAATTGTTAGGGTTAAAAATCTAGGGGTGTAATTTTTTTAGTTAAACGTAAAATCTAACAGAATTAGAAACGAACGTTAGGGGTAAGGGGGAAAATTGTATATTATTTCAAATCTCAGGGGATTTTTATGAGAATTCTGAAAATGTAAAGGGGAAACTGAGGGGATTTTTATGAGAATTCTGAAAATGTAAAGGAAAATTGAAGAATATGACAAATCTTAGGGGGGGTTTTTTATAATTACTCTTACATTAACTATACTCTAAAACAGTTGATAGACAATCGAAGCTCACGTGTATCGCGATGACATAGGATCACTTGCATCACTGTGGCCAGTCTACAACAATAGCTGATAGGGTGACCGGTTAACGAGGGAGAAATGAGAGAAATAAAATATTAAATCTTGCGTGTAATTCACATTTTTTTTTTGGTGATAACAAAGGAATGGATTATCATAAAGTTAATAATCATTTAAGATAAGGTCTTGCGTGTCTAGCTAACCTTAATACTGAAATTATTCAACAAGTGCGTATCCTTTTTCTTCTTCCTAGAATGTGTATATCCAAATCAATTTTTCCTCCAATTTTTTTATTCAACAAACTTTATATCAATTTTAAAATGAGTAAACTCCGTATACTGTCTTATTTTTTAAGTTTTTGATTTATTGTTATCTTATTTTAAACTTACATCATTCCGTCTACTTAAATTGAGGAAAATAATTCAATAGGATCAGAATTCAAAAAAAAATAGGATCAAAATAGACATTAAAAAAACCCTAAAATGAGACCATATAGGTTACAATTTTAAAAAGTAGGACCGTTCACGAATTTTACTCATTATAAAATTTCTTCCAAAAGCACACACTCGTCGGTATTAATCAACTTATATCTTTGAAACTTAATCAACTTAACTAGCGATTCTGGATAAATGGTTACTGATAAGTGTTTTTAGTGCAAATCCGATGATGAAATACGTGGAGGGGAAAAAAATTAAAAGCGTGAAAAAAGAAAGAACTGTCACGTTTTCTGGCCAAGGTTCACTAGTTGTTACTTGTTCCTACAGCGAAGTTCTTGGACAATACATGTGAGTTTGAAGAACCTAAATGTCATTGAACATTTCAAGAGTTTTGGCATTCATCAGTTACAACTTAAGTACAACTTTGTACTATGACAGGAGGATGGAAAACAGATTACGCTCCACCTGAAACAATACCTCGACTTTGTCTCGGTTACATGGAATTGAATCATTGATGGCGTTGTTGCAGCTAGGGCTAAGGATAGCAACATTGCGGATTAATCGCAGATGGGTCATATCCACGACCGTTAACCGCAGATTTTTTTTATATACATGGTTTTACGGGGTTTTTTTTTTTTTTTTTTTTTTATAGCGGTTGTTAATTACCACCCATAACCGTGAAACAACGGTTATCCATATCCATGGTTATATTCGTGGATTATCTTATACCTTGATTAATATTCACTAAAACTTACATTTACTTAAACAATAAAACTCAAATATAACTATGTATCTCAAATTCAACTCAAATATCACTATGTCTAGAAGGCCACATTTAGTGCGGCCAATCCGCAATTAATCCGCAGTAAATAATGCGATTTTGGCCGCACTACAAACCGCAGTAAATAAGCCGGGAGTAATTGACGTAATGCATTACATAAAATAATTATTTTTTCTATAAACCGCAGTAAATAAATTTAATTATGCAATATTAACTTCTTTTTGTTTTTTATTTTTTCTTTTCCATTTGCATTTGTTATTAATTAATTTAGAACTATTAAAATAAAATAATTGTAGATTAATATTGCATAATTAAATTTATGAAATTTAATATATATATATATATATATATATATATATAATCCAAATATACCTTCCGAAATAAGGTTCATAATAAACTAAAGGTCCGGTCCATCAAAGCCCGGATCCCAAGGATCCCTCAACATATAATCAAAATCTGAAGAGGCGCAAAAACTGGTATCGAACGCCGCCGGGGTATCGTCGACACGGGTCTGTGAGGTCGATACTGGGGGATCTGGGCGGTAATCATTCTCAAAACCGAGATGAAGGTGGGGGCTGAATGGAACATGCGGTCTCGGATGATCCTCAGGACGGGGAGTCAGAGTGAAGCGCAGGCTGAATGAGGAGAAGGTCTGGAA
>JBBYHH010576954.1:0-10708 GCA_038382905.1 Daphne laureola
CAAAGGTATGATATTTTCTCTAACTACACACATTTAGACCTTGAGTTCTTGAACTGACTTGAGCGTCGGAGTATCTCCCCGAGGTCCCACAATCTCGGGTCCTTTTAGGGGATAAATTAGCAATAGTGGAACCATCAACGAGAAGGAGAAGAGGATCTCAACAATATTATCTGGTAGCTGAGATATTGACTATCAAAAGCCTTCTTGACGGCCTCAACAACCTCCTTCTTGGCTGCCTTAGCTGCTGCCTGGGTAGCCTCTACCTAGGCCTTCAACCCAATAATCACAACATTCTACTTCTAGAGGGAGGCGTCCTTGGCCATAAGCTTGGTACAAAAAGGCTGGAGCAGGTCATTCTTCCTGATACCTGATAGCTCTAGCTCAAGCTTGTCCTCTTGGACAACATGACACCATCTCTCCAACTGTTTAACCCGTTGTTGCAGCCTCTCCTCCTCAGCCTTCACAGCACTAGCAGCGTTTGCTGATTCTAGCTCTAGATTCAACCTCGTAATCTCGTATGTTTGCACGATATCATGAGCGTTTGAGAAGTTAAGGAATTCCTTCCATTTCTCCATCACAGAATAGCCCATGACACCCCCCTGCAATGCCATAGATGAGTTATTCCTGCAAATACTAACTACTCAAAGTAGTCGCAACTGACACTCGAGTTACCCTCAGGTTGTCCATGGAATTCTCCATCATGTCCATCAACGGAGAGTCCAAGGACTTCTTTGAATGTACCTGTTATAAGGCACTCACAGGCTCTCCAGTCAGGACAATAGAACGGTGCTGCCCCATCCATTAGGGACATCTTGTTTGAAAGGAGGAAGATAGGACCCAGGCCTCATACTTTTCCCTCTCCTCCTTCTCAAACATCCGCCTTCGCATGCTCTCGCGAACGACCTTCACGTTGGAGGGATCGAACTCCTCCAACATGCCTCCAGGAAGCTTGGGGCCATGTGCGACAAGCCTTATGCCTTTAAGGTATCGTGGTCACAAAGAAACATGCTCCATCTTAATAGCCTTTGCCTGCAGGTCTACCACCAGCTTTCTAGGTACCATGAAATCCTCCTCCACAGGAAGCACCAAGCCCCTACATGGATCGCCTGTCTTAAGAAAAATTCACTACCTTCAAATAAAAAAGTTGAGCATCATCATAGTTGCATCGCCCTTGCAAGGTTGGAAACTTCCTCCACTGATGGTCCCACCAGGCAGGAGTGGCCGTCATTCCTGACCCAACAAGGTCGGACATCGCTGTCGGACCCTACTACTCTGTAACTGGAACTTCACTCGTTGCTAGGATGAACATCACCCAATCAATACCACTGGCATCCGCCACCACAACCACTGCACCCTCCACGACTAGAGTCAATGTAACCACCTCTACCGAAGGCCTCACCGCCTCTACCAAAGAAGTTGGCACCACCACTTCACAGGCTGAGGCCTCTCCTCAGTGATGGTCACCTCGATGACCACTATGTTCACACGTGGGGCCTCTGAACTTGACCTTGTTAGTGAGGCCAATTGTTTAAATGCCTCATTGGTCCTCTTGGCAGCCAACAGCTTGGCCCACATAGAGATTTTGGACTTGCTGGCCCCACTAAGCACCGGGAACGGAGCGATAACAACCCCCTCAATAACTTCAAAAACCTCGGCCACCGGCACTCCTTGGGAAGGCACTGCTTCACCCACAGCCACTCCTTCACCTCGTGCATCTTCACTTGGGGGAGGTACAACGGACAGAGCTGTGGTTACCACCGTCTCAATCACCGCCGACACACCCCCTCATTCTTCAACAAGAGCTAGGGGCCTTTTGGTCAGTAGGAATTTGGAAATGGTGGACGCTAGGGGCCTTCCGCTTTTTTACGGTTCTTGATTTTGGAGGTCCCTCCCTCTTCGTGGGTACCGTCCTTGCAGGGGCAATCTCACCCACGGTCATCACCATATTTGGCGACCCCTAAACCTGGCTTACCTCCAAGTGGGTCTTCACTGCGGCCCGGGTGTTCGCCCTCCGCTTCTCCATCTCTCCTATAGATCGCAAAAGGACATGTAAAAAGTAAAGATAATGTTACCAATTAAAACTAAGGGTCACAAGTGACATTGCATAAAGAACTTACTGCAAAGACCCTCGAGCGTGGCCTTGAGTGCCTCCACAACTTCCCCTCTATGTTCAAGGGTTCAACCCTCGCACGACGAGGACACTTCTGAGTCGATTAGGCCCAGGGCAACACCGTCTCGTCTAATGATTCTTACTTGAATGGAAACAGCTCATTGCAAGATGCCATTTCTAAGCCTGCCTCCAACCACTTCATTAAAGCTACGTAGGCTCTATGCCTCCGCCCCTCATGAATAGCAGGGGCTTCACCGCCTACTCGTGCACCGGCTCTGTCGTACACTCCACCAGGTAGCGTCATTCATCATTTTTTCCAACAAAGAAGAACTTCTTGTGCTACTCATGATACTACTTCACCGGGACCAGAAATGACACCATCTGGCTAGCGCCCAAGTTGATCGGGGACATGTGAAATGTTATTTGCTTCGCTGCCAGATCCAGGCGGTAGAACCAAAAAAATACATCAAGGTACACTACCACCTATGCCATCTTGCAAGTCACGAAGAAGGCGTTGATATGCCTGAAAATTTTAGGGCCTAACTATGTCGGTGACACCCGCCACCAAGTACACATGTCTTACACCAGACACAGTATCGAGAAATGTAGCCCCGCTAAAACATGCATAACAAACACAACCATTATCTTCCTCGCCATGTTCTCCAGCGTTAGTTCCAGCTTCACCGATGATAGCGCCTTATTTGGTGTCAGCCACGCATCGATCTTGTTGACCGGCCAGAGGGTCTTGTCTACCTCATCATGAAGATGGTCCCCAAAAATTTTTGTCTTCTCGATGGTGGGGATGAGGGGAATGACATTATCTGCTCCTTTCGGTGCCATCTGTTAGACGGTGCAAGAACACGGGATATTAGTCCTACCAGGCACCAAAAGAACAGTATCAAAAGGGAAAAGTAAGAAACTAGACTACTCTATATTTTATCAAACACTTGGTTGTCATAGTGGTTACCTCAATCGGAGTGATGGAAGGTGCAAAAGCGAACAGGGCTTCCAACAGCGAGCCTTCGACGATCTCGAATGTGTTGACTTTGTTGTCTTCAAACCACTTTGTTTGGATGATTCCAAAGCCTTAATGACTAATTTTTAAAGTTTTGATAAGCTTAAGTGCACTCACCAAGTTTATTATTTTTTAGTTGATTAGATAAAAAACATTGGGATCAAATTGTAAAGTATGCAAAAGTACTAGAGTTCATGTGTTATGAAGAACACTTTGCATATTTCGGTAATGTGTATTTAGATCCAATTTCATGATTAATGTGGACATGTTTCTTAGCTACATTTATAGATAAATCAAAGATAATATACTGAAGCTCAATCCTATGGAAGAAATGGTCGAATTCTCCATCAAATAAAGAAGATCTCGGATTGATAAGATACAATCAGTTTATTTATGGAAACAAATTAAGGAACGCTTGATGAAGGAAGCATCAATGCATTGATACCAGAGATGGTCAAAACTCAAGCTTCATGAATCACAAGCCTTGAAGCATTCATTCAAGAAGCAAATCACTTCACTACTGAGCAACATTCATGAGAGAGATTAGAAGATTGAAGCTCTCATAGAAACCTAAGATCAATGAAGAAAATCCATCAAGTTCTTGAAGCTAGTTTTCATCAACGCGTTGATGGAAGAAATAACATAATCTGTGAAGATCTACAAAGGCTAGAAATCAATTGACAATGGTCAGAAAGCTCCAAAATGGAAACTATTCATAAACAACGGCTATGAATTGATGTCTGACGCTCCTGCCCATTTGTGAAGATCTTGGAGCCTATAAAAGTCAGAGGAAGAGATGAAGATAGAAAACACAACACATATACATCTTTGTACATTCTATGAATGCTCTTCATCCTCCTCATAAGTCTCACGGATCAGAAAGAAACTCTCGAAGGTATCATTCACAAAGCTGCAATCATCCTGAAGATCATTTGCAGCAAGCTTTGACTACTCTAGAAGAGAGTTCATCATCAACAGAGAACTCTATTCTACACTCTTCATCTATATTTTGTATAAGGCTATCTCTTTCGAGCTTATATTGATCAACATCTTTAATTGGTGGTGATAGACCAATTCTTCATCACTGATTAAGTGATACTTTCCAAGGAAGAGGAAGGTTGATATATTACTTTATCAACGCGTTGATCATAGCATTGTTATCTACACTCTAAGTCTTGTTAGTCAGGCAACCTTGGCGTAAAGTCATGTGTGTCGGGAAGCCATTGTACAAAGTCTTGTTAGGAAGACATTTGAGAAAGTCATGTTAGTCAGGCAATTGGTTAAGTCCTATTAGTCAGGCATTGTGGCGTAAAGTCCTGTTAGTTAGGCAGCCTTTGTTTAAGTCATGTGTGTCATGCACTATGTATAAGCCATGTATGTCAGGCCTCAATTCTAGTAGAGAAAATCTCAAGTGTGACTTGAGTAGATGACGTGTTGATATCTTGGTGTTGCAAGTATACTCAACTCTGATATTGTCAACGTGTTAATCAGAGGGTTTTGGTTAAAAATCCAAAGGTTTTAAATGTGTTTTAAGACCAATTCACCTCCCTCTTGGCCATACATAGGTCTACAAAATTTACGAGCAACAGCAAAAAAGCAAGGAGAAAGCGAGGAAGAAAACATTCAGAGGAAAGAGGAAGATAATAGCAAAAGCAAGGTGCTCTAGTTGAAACGTTTGAATGCCCTTTTATAGGGGTATCCACCTCTTCGCCTCTAACCCTTTCAAATCCCTCATAATAGCGCCCTCATTCTGAGACAAGTGGCAGGCCAACAGAGGGTCTGCATGTGGTACTAGCCGTAACTCCTTCAAAGTTAAAACCCGAACTATTAGGGGCCGTTCCAGGTGCATGCGTCCCCTACAAGAAACGAACTTGGGCACGCACCTACTCGCCTACTCGCGGTAGAATATAGGGGCCCATTCCCATATTCCACTAAAAGGGGGGGCTCATTGGTACGTCAAACCCAGGGCGGAGCCCTGGTCCCTCACAACCAGAAGATGACTACGGGCCCAACACCCCGGCCCACTAAGAAGGGTTTGTTCCAGGGCCATTCACCAAATTCTTCCAAGGCATTGCAGGCCGAGAGGGGACAACCTGCGAAGCCTATTAGAAGGCTTCCAGTAGCAATTCCACATGCATCACCAAAGGTTTAGGGACCCCTTGCCACCGCAGGGTCTCCCTAAGCCCCACGATCTCCATAACCGCTATGGTTTCCACTTTGCCCATGATCCAGGGAGACATGCCCTAGTGCACGACCACTCCTCTAATCATGCACACGTTAAGGGCTCAACCCCCCCTCCCCCCCTCTCTCTCTCTCAAGGTACAACACTCTCTCTTACTCTCTTGGGCACCTAACTACATCTAGCTCTTTCTCCACCTCCACTGTCTTGACTGATTTTAGTGTCGGAGTAGGTCCTCGGATATGCGAGCTCCGACTCATTTATTTCTTTATTGCAGTTGCACGTGCTCAATGCCTCTCCCTGAGGGTACCTGAGATCCCACCATTTCGGGCCGAAATGGTCAACTCAAATCATCATATTTGCCCTTATCATACTCCTCTCCCCCTCTTCATCGTTAAAGCCACTTGCCACCCCGCCATCAATGATGCAAACTTCAACATTAGTGTCGACGACAAGTTTATTAACTCTGATGATGCGGTGATTGATATCTAATATCTACACCCCAACATGGGTTAAGGACGCATTAATTGGCCATGTGTCAAGGTTCAATCATGGATCTCTTCACTCTTTAATCCTAAACGGATAAAAGAGCTAAGAAATCAACGATGCACGTTGTCTCTCCTCACGTCCACCACCCATTCGTCCGCAATAAAGAGATTCTCAACATGGGTGTTGTGTTTCTTGACAGAACCATGTTGAGCTTACCCCTCTACACTGATTCTGATGTCTGTAGCGCACTTTAGGAAGAAGAACCAATAGGAATGATTGACTCATGCCTAGACAGGAAGATAAAAAAATTCGCTCGACTGGGATTCATTTTCATTGTCATTGACGGTGACAGTTAGAAGTGTCTTTGGGCAAGAAGAGGAAAAGAGGAGTAGGATAAACGCAGTCATGATGATGACAAGTTAATATAGTAGACAATTGTTACAACTTAGTAGGTGGAGGATGGAAGGGAGGAGTGAATTGGTGGAGAAGATGTGGATTCTGTAGATAAAAGGGACCATCCAACACCTCAGGTGTGAAAATTATGCTTTATAACTTCACTGATTTCTATCACCAGAGGGCAATCTTTTGACTTGACCAAAGAAGGTTGCACCCATAGTACCCAAATCCAAGTTGTTAGATTTCATCTTTGTTGAAGGTCTTATCACGGCCAAAAGCTCATGACCCATCTTTTAAATAAAAGGAAAATTTGAGAAGATTGATACTTGGCATTAAAGTGAATATTGATAATACAAATGATGAATATGAAGGTTTCCAACTTTTGAGATTTTGTTGCCATACCCACAACTTGGAAAAGAAATTTGAATGTTCATTTCTTTACGGCAAATTGTCTTATAAGAACAACAAGTAGAATTGAAGTAGCATATCATAACAAAACACTTTGTTTGATATAACCGTCAATGGAAATGTGGTTCTTTTTTTTTTTGAACAATAATGTGGTTCTTGTTCTTCACCTTCATCTGATTGTCTCCTTTACACATGAGTAATATTCTTTTCCCCTAAATTTTTTAAAACGCATAGTTTTAAGCATCTAATTTAAGTTTTTTCTCAATCATTTTCAACCATAAATTCGAACTTTTTGTGCACAAATGGTAATTTCATGTTCTAGTTAATAAATATATATTTGTAAATACTAAATGATTATATAAATAAGTGAAGTGAAATGAACAATAAAAAGTAAACATTTCAAAAGAATTGGATAGAGAAACTATCAATTTGAAACCAAATTAACGACAAATGAAGTTAAATGAGGCCCATTTCAAAATAAATTTGGATACGGTAATAAGTAGCATTCTTACTGATAATTATTGTGATTATTAACCATACAATTTTAATTTGAAACAAGTATTCGATCGTAGAGAAGGGATATATATATATATATATCCTCTTCCCATTTTACCGCGTTAACATGGTAAGAAACAAATCACCCTTGCTTACATTTCTTTCCCATTCAAGCCCGGCAAGAATTTCTCACTAAAGATAAAGTATAGTTAAAATAGCATAATGTTGCTAAAGGCTTTATTTAATCTAATTGTTAATGGCAATGTGTGTTGTTTTCTTCACTCATCCTTCGTTATCTCCTCTTACAGGTGTATAACTATATGTTGTTTGTATTATTTGTCGTGCAGTTTTTTCTGGTTCAATTGCAAGGGAAGATATAGGCCGCGCCGATTTCACCCGCCGTTCAGACGTCGTCGTGTCTATTTCACCAGTGATTATGCTCGGCTTTTTATCCCCTGTTGTTTGTGCGAGTTGGTGTTATCGAGTGGTTTAGTTAGTTTTCAAATATGAGTGTTGTGAGTCTGAACTGTCAGGGTATTCCATCGCCCACTCTTTTTGCAATAAGGAATATGGCTCAAGTCACTAAACTGGGTATGTTATTTCTGATTGAGACAAGGAAGACTACGACGCAGATGGATCGGATTCGTCATCGCCTTGGATACTCTGATTCCCTAGTGGTTCCTGCCGACGGGATTTAGCTCTTCTTTGGAAAATGGTTGGGATGTATCCTTATTATCATCGTCAGAGTATCATTTGGATGTTGAGATCAAGATGTCTGGTGTTCAATCGCACTTTACAGGTTTTTATGGTCATCCTGAGGTGGCTCGTCGCTCGGAATCTTGGGATCTGCTCCGGTCCCTAGAAACTACATCTCCCTTACCATGGTTGGTTGCAGGAGACTTTAATGAAGTGTTATGGGTACACGAGAAGAGTGGTGGCCGCCCGAAATGAGAGACTCAGTTACGAGCTTTCCGGTCATCGTTGCTTGATGTAGGTTTGGAAGATCTGGGCTTTTCGGGCATTCCGTTTACCTGGGAGCATGTAGTCTCCTGGGGTGCTGTGGTTCGGGAAAGGCTTGATCGAGCTGTTGCCTCATCGGATTGGCAGGTACTTTTTCCAGTATCTTGGGTCCGTAACTTCTATTTCCACCGCTCCGACCATAATGTTGTGGAGGTATAGTTTGGCAGACGTCAAGTCAGTTGGCGCTTTATATGGTGCTTTGAGAAGCTTTGGTCACTTGAGGGCAAGTGTCAGGAGTTGTTGAAGGATGCTTGGTATAGGGGTCCTCCTACTATGGATGGGCGTCTTTCACTTTGTCATAAACGTCTATCTCGCTGGAATTGAGAGGAACTCCGTGGGTTTCATCACTCCATTCGTTTCCTTGAAGAAGAAATTACGAGAGTAGGTCACAATTTTAGTGGTGTGGATTTGACCTAGAGAAAGGGTTTTGTCGGATGAGTTGACGAAACTTTTAGATAAGGAGGAGGTGTTTTGGAGTCAACGCTCTCGTCAGCTCTGGCTTCAGGAGGGTGATAGGAATACATGTTTTTTCCATCAGTCGGCTTCCACTCGATGACAGAGGAATTATATTACCCGTGTCCATGGTACAGGGGTCAACTTTTCACAGACCCTTCCAACATTGAGAGAGAGGCTCTTCATTTTTTCCAGCGTTTGTATTCGACAGATGGAATTTCTCGACAGGATGAGGTCTTCTCTTTATTTCAGCCATGGGTTTTTGCTCCTATGTCAGAGAATCTCCTTCGCCCTTATACTAAGGAAGAATTGAAAAATGTCCTTTTTCAGACGCATCCGACAAAATCTCCAGGCCCAGATGATTTCCCTCCACTATTCTTTCAGAAATACTCGCACATTGTAGGCGATCAGGTAGTGGAATTTGTGATGGGAATTCTGACCACTGGCGAGAAGCCGCCAAAGCTAAATAATACTTTTCTTGCCTTAATTCCCAAGAGTAAAGCTCCGAGGGATGGTTTTGGTTACCATTCTATCAGCCTTTGTAATGTTCTTTATAAGGTGGTTACAAAGGTTCTGGAAAATTGCCTCAAACCGTGGATGGCCTGTCTCAACTTAGAGACCCAGTGCGCCTTTGTCCCGGGGCATTTTGCTGGAAGATAATGCTTTGGTTGCTTTGGAATCATGCTTCTGGATTAATACTCTTCATGGAACACGTTTGAGAGCGATGGTCGTCAAGCTTGATATGATGAAAGCTTATGATCAGGTAGAGTGGCCTTTCTTACGACAAATGCTATTGACTCTGGGATTCCCACCTATTTGGGTACAGTTGGTCATGTCCTGTGTAGAGACGACATATTTTTCTGTGCTGGTGAATGGTGTACCATCCCAGCATTTCCTACCGACCCGAGGAATTCATCAAGGTGATCAACTCTCTCCTTTTCTTTTTCTCTTTGTGACTGAAGGTCTTTCCATGCTTTTGAGAAATGTAGAGGTTTCAGGTCGAATTAAGTGTGTATCCATTTCCATGGGTAGCCCTTGCATTACTCACTTATTATTTGCAGATGATTCTCTACTCTTCTTACGTGATACGTCAGGTGCTACTCAATCCTTACTAGATTTACTATGCGTTTATTAGCACGCTTCGAGGCAACGTGTGAACTTGCATAAATCTTTGATCTTTTTTAGTCCAAGCATTTCGCATGATAGGAGGTTGGTTATAAAGCAAACTTTGGGGGTTAATCGCAACTTGATAGATGACAAGTACTTGGGATTCCCTTGGTTGCTAGGCTGCCATAAGTTTGGGGAGCAGCTACACTATCTCACGCAGGATGAATTACTTTAATCAAGTCTGTGGTTCAGGCTCTGCCAAATCACATCATGAGTTGTGTCCTTCTACCTACTACTATCTGTAAGTCTCTGAAATCCCTTGCCACTAAATTTTTCTGATCTCCTAATATTTCAGAGCCTAAAATTCCTTGGTGTGCGTGGAAGAGACTTTGTCAATCAAAGGGGGCAGGAGGAATGGGTGTTTGGATATTCCCTCTTTTAACAGGGCAATGTTGGCAAAGCTGGGTTGGCAATTTGTGACTAATCTAGAAAGTTTAGTCGCTCATGTTTTTCATCGCAGATACTTTACGACTAGTACTTTTATGCAGGTCCCCACCCACTCTCAACCGTCTCCTATTTGGACGGCCTTGTTGGCAGGTCGCATTGTACTAAAATCCATGGGTTTCTGGAAGATTGGTTCGGGTCAGGTGTATCTGTGTGGAAGGATCAGTGGTTGCCTGGACCACGTAGTACTCCTTTCATGACTCCGTTATCTCAGTTTTCTAATTTGAGATTTTTTTATCTGATTGATCAAACTACTATGAGTTGGAAGGTTAGAGATGTTGAAGCTCTATTCCATCCTGAAGATGCAATAATTATTCAAGGTATCCCTCTTAGTCTCAATTCTCAGCAAGATATTTTTACATGGGGGATGGTTGACTCTGATATCTTCACTGTTAAGATTGCCTATTATCTCTCTTATGCTTGTTTATATAATAAAAATCCGTATGGAACAGATGTTTTCTATAGATGGTTGTGGAAACAGAAACTCCCATCACGTGTACATGTCCATTTGTGGCGTGCCTGTGGGGATCTC
>JBBYHH010577065.1:0-10708 GCA_038382905.1 Daphne laureola
TTCGGTACCCTGGTGTACTCGTTGAAAGGAGTTATCTTGTATCGACTCACCACAACAACGTGCTCCTGAATGGGTAGGCACAAAGATCCTGGAAATGAACCACTCTATCACATAGCACAAGTCTAGGCAAATAAAAAGGAGAAAAAAGCAACAAAAAGCAACAAGGATCCAACAAAAAGGTACCAAAAAATAAAACTATCTGGCCCTATTACAGCAGTAAAAACGGCAGACCCTCAAGGCTCGGCCGGAAGCTCGGAGTCCCCCGAACCTCGAAGGTTCTTCTCGATCATTTCCCAAACAGCCTTCGAGATGCGAGCCTTCTTCAAAGCTCTCTCCACACCGAGTTTCGGGGGTCGTTCCTTTGTGCAACCTTGCTTCAACCCCGAATGTTGAAGCATAAAAAAGGTACCTCTGCAGCACAAACTATCACGAGCCATCAGAGGGATACCATATGGTCCACGGAGATGGGGATGAGGAAAATGGTAGTGTCGGGCCTCCAGCACTCACCCCGATTAACCGTCCACCGGAAAAGTCCTAGTTGGAAAATCAGATCTAAGATGCACCGATGTGAGAGTCTTATTACCTGCAATTGTAGAATCCGACCTTACCGTAGAGCAAAGAAAGGATCGGGGCTATGTCAGGGCCAAGATAGAGACCGGCTCGAGCCAGTGACAAAAGAAAGGAGCCATCGTTGCCGGTAAGACATTGGCATTGGCGAAGAGCGAAAGAAGATCCTTCAGCAAGGACCACCCGAAGACCTTGGCTCCCATACGGTATGGTGAATTGAGGTGGTGATGCAGTGACAGGGAAAAGAACATTTGTGTTGGGATGAGTTGCACACCACGCTGGAGGAAGCTTGACAACGGCGGTGACGGTGGTAAGGAGCGAGTAAACCAACATTGTGCTCTCGACGGCTAGGTTTTTAGGAGCAAAGGTTAACTAGGTGGTTCTATTAGGAAGTTACTTGCATCGGTTTCCTTTGTTTTGGGCCAACTTTAATTTTTTCCTTTACTTTTTTATCTTTCCCTTATGAGTTGCAACTCACTGACTGCATTAATCTTATATTGATTAGAACTTAATTTTAATCTCATATTGATTAGGATTTAATTGTAATTTTCCTAAACTTTTAGCGCGAACTTCTCTTTTAGAAGGAGTGTCGAAAGGAAAGGAAGGACAACAAAAGGTTGAGGAGGAGATCAATTGTCTCAAAGAGCGTCAAGCTCAACATGAGCTGATGATCATCCACCAGGGTTAGGTTTTATGCAATTATGAACAATAGTTGCAGCAGAATTAATGAGGCTATGTGGCACCAGTATGACGTGACGTTTAGCGTCATCTAGCAAACACTAGTAGCCCGTGGTGACCTATAGTTGCACCAGGTGCTAGGTTTGGCTGCATGATCTTCCAGCCAGACACCTTCCCGATAGTCAACGTCATTCCGAAGACCTCCTCTATCGACCCTTCCAGTTGATGCCGCCACGACATGACCTCCTCTCATGTTCCAACCTCAGCTTCGGGAATGATGATTATGAGCATCAAATGAAGCAGCCTGAGCCACAATATCACTTCGACTTTGGGACCGACAGTTTTGACACTTTTTCTCACGGGCTTGACACATTTGTTACGAGATTCTAAGAAACAACAGATATGTCGTAGCAGCAGCCGCCTCGTCTGCCTCATCTGAACCCAGAGAAGGACGATCATGATGTTGCTCCTTAGGATTTTCTTGTGCTTAAGACTATTTCTAATACTTTTAAAGTAAATAGTACATTTAACTAATACTTCATCCGTCCGCCAAAAATTGTATCATTTGACTTTGCGGTTTCAATGTTCAATATTTGACTCAATTTTTAATAAAGATAAACAACATAAAAAAATTAAGAAAAAATATATTTAGAACATTTGGATATCAAATTAAGGTTCCCATATGAATTTTCTAGTTTTTAATATCTGAAAATACATAAAAATAAATCATAGATTAAATACAGTGAAACTGCCAAAATAAATGATACAATCTTTTTTGGATGGAGGGAATATATATTTATTCATTTAGGCTTTTAATTCAAAATTACAAATTATAATCATATTAATTTCTTTAATAACTACATTCATTAATCATATTAAAGCAATAAGATAAAAGAAAAAACAAAAAAAACAACCTAACCGTAGTGTCCTTGGCGCTACCTATGCGTTACCAATATTTAAGGCTATGGTAGGCCACGTGACAGCTGGTAGCGGCAATATACGCTACCATAACCGCTATGGCTGGTAGCACGACTTGGAAGCGGCCTCTGCTCGAAGGTTGTGCCTCGATTGGTAGTGGAACTCGTAGCGCCTCTTTATGCCACAATCGTAATGGTTTGGATGCAGATTAGCCGCTACCGAGCACTCATTAACTACGTAGTGTCACATGTAAACATATATGTGATCATTACTTTTAATTATTGATCATCATAAATGATAAATTTATCAGATTCCCTCGATACTCCCAATACCGTAGGAGCGAGACAGTCATGGCTCTTCTAGGGTTCTTGGTACAACCATGGTCGAAGGCATGAGCATGCTCGGCTTCCTCATCCACCAGCACCAAGCTTTGTATATTCTGTGGGGTGGCTCCGCTATCCCTGTGGATTTTAATTCGGAAGTGCAAATTGGATCATGGAAGGGTTGCGTGGAGGCCAAGCTTCCTGTAGGAGATAACTTGATGAAATATTTTGGTGCTTCATGGTTTCACCTGTGTGTGGAGTATGGCGGAGCGAATCACGACGAAAGCGGACCGCAACAGAGTCAGGCGGCGGTTGGCGGTGCGACGATTCCATGAGGGGGCGAGAAATTGGTGGTGGTTTCGATCGATGTTTTGGATGACGTGGACATGCAGGGGTTTCCACTGATCGGTTCGGTGGTGGTGATGCAGCTGGTGTTGGGTTGGCAGTGGTTACGGCCAGGCTCGACTAGCAATGGTGGCGATGTCCGAGACTGGCATATGCATTTGGCTAGGGTTCCACTAAAAAAGTACTTGACTTGTATCCTGTTGATTGCAGTAGTGGGATGAACTTCAGTTCACAAGCGTAACCAGAAAAACAGATATCTTGCACTATGATGCTGGATCGGGGCATCTTGCACAAAGATTGGAGCATCTTTCACTAAGATCGAAGCTGATTCAGCCTCGTCTAAGACCATGATGACTTGGCAAAGGGGATGGTTGGGTAAAGGGTCGACCTGGCTATCCTCAAATCGCTTACGACTCTTAGCTACGTTTAACATATTTATATTGTTTGGACTAACCGTTTTTTCTATTTCTCCACGTTATTTCATGTTGTATTATTGGAGTAGTTACTTGGGAATTTCTTCTATTGTCAAATAGGTTTGCTTTGGGTATTCCTTACTAGCGCAATGTCTGATGTGCTGATACCATTTTGCTCGTATGGAGCATATCAGGGGTATCAAGTACCAGATTCAAATGTTTTATTTGTCATGGCTATTGTAGTGTTCTTAAGCATTTTTAGGCAGAGCAAGGAATACCAAAGCTTTGCTTGGTACTAAAAGAAAATTTATGTTCAAACTGTCTATGTTAGACTTAGAGATTAGTCGGGAAAGGTTGGTAGATCTTCTTAGTGGTTCTATGTCCATGTCTTATTTTGTACTAATATTCTCCTATTAATAAAATAAGCCATCCGTTTAAAAATAAATAAATTATAAATTTATCATCACTTTACTATATTGATCATCAAATATAAACATGATTAAATTTGATAATCATTTGATAATCATTTTTACTCTAATGATTACATATATGATCAAATAAAAACACAAATTTGATCACCACTTTAATATATTGATCATCTCAATGTTACATACATTATCAACAGATGCAGGTGGCATAGAGTTATGTTTGACGGGCACCAACGCAAGCTGATCATTACCCCCAAAGGAAGCCAGACCATCCGACTATACAACCTGCTCAGATAAAGGATTCTCTACCTCTTTTGTCCGTGTATCCAAAGTCACACCTGAATGGCCCGAGAAGGTCGCACCAACAGCACCACCACTAGTAGCGGAACCCCCTCCCCAAGCCATAGCCGCCCCAAAGGCATGTCCAGACAAACCACCGCAAGGAAAATGGCCACTGAACCAAATGACGCACCAAACCCTCCTAATTTGCCTCCGGAGACAAGCAGTCCTTCTCAATGTGGTTCAAGCGGCAACAAATGTAACAAAACTCTTCCAACTTTTCATATTGGAGATAGAAACACTTGTCAGCCCCAGCATGCTCAACCATTAAAAGACGACGTAGCGGCTTGCTTATGTCAATAGTGACCAGCAAATGCAATGATGGACCATCACATTGCACCTCCAAAACCTTTCCAATCTGCGCCCCAAGCAATTGACCCATAATATGAGTATACCACTCGAACGGAATATCCCCAACTTGTATGCAGAAATCAACAATAGAAAACATAAGAGTAGATATAGACAATCACCCTGTTTGAGTAGCACCATGACAATGACGCAATTCCGAAATGACCAAGTCCCCCGACGCATCACAGACGCGGCCTGGTTAGCCCCTTCAAATTCAAGTAAACGAACATTGAGCATAATAGTAGATGCACTCAGACGCATCGTGAACATGAACTCGCCAGTAGCACAACCTCCAAGATGTCAGTACGAACGGGGCACGCCAACAACACCTTCATAGTGATCATCACACCCGGAGGCGGTGGTGCAACGAAAAAACCACTGCCCCGACAAAGAACCATCCGTTCCTCGCGGGAGAAATGAGGCCGGTGAGCAATAGACCACGACGACAGACACAAGATGAAGCAAGACGATGGTAGCATGAAGGGAGGGTTCACGTACGTAGAAGAGAGAGAAGTAAATAACCAAACTCAAACAGAGCAAAAGAGTTAGGCGGATAATCAATCTTATTTTTACTTACATTTCTTAACACTACGCTTTCATTTTTTACATATTGATCTCAGTTTTTTATCTGCAATTTTATCATAATTCATATCCAGATAAATGGAGTATAATCAGGAAGAGAGAGAAACTAATTTATTGGTTTGGCAACAAAATTATCCGTGGTGGGACATAGAAAACATAAATATTTTCGGGAAGGAATTGGAAAGCTATATCGGGAGGCAAGGGATAAAAATTTAAATTCGGTTTTCTTAACGAGTCATTCTAGGATATTTCTTAATTTTTTTTATGTATTAAATATTTTCTTATTTTATTTTACTATAAATATTACATATGTACAGAGAGGTACAAAAAAAAAAAAAAAAACCTTAATTTTAAGAAATACCCCTAGGATCCATTAACATTTTCCATTTAAATTTGGGGCATGTGGATTATTCCCCATAAAGTAGCGGAATCCAAATGGTTAGTGAAGCTAAATGAGTCAACAGAAGGTGACAAGTTCAACCAATTAAGTCCATGTGACTTCTAAATAAGCACCGATATAATACTTCTCTTTTAAATATGTTATCATTTTTAATTTTTTTATATAAATTAAGATTATTTTTATTTATTAATTTATTTTATATAAATTTATATTATTATCTTTTTTTAAATTCATTTTCATATCTTCTAACTCAATCATTTTATGAATAAATGCATATGTAAGGATAAATTAAAATAGATTAAAATAAAATAAAAATATCAAAAGACTATTTTATTTTAGATAAAAATATTTTAATATTATGATAATACATTTGAAACGAAGAGAATAAGATAATAAGAGTAACATATATCCATTGAGATGCCTATTTTATTCTCCCGCAAGTTGTAAAGCTAACATACAGTGTTTTGGGCGGTATTTAATTGGAAACAATTTTTTTAAATAATTTTTGTATTTTGAAAAAAATATTTTAAAATAGTTTTTGATATTTAGTTGTAATTATTTAATTTTAATTATTAAAAAATGAACTAGATAATATCCTGCCCAGCCGTACGCAAAAAATATTTATTTACATTAGCATGATTTGTCATGTTTGGGAATTCTTCTTGGAAATTTACCAAAGAATTACTCCATTCGTTTTTTAAAAGTTGTTACAATTTCATTTTTAGATTATCTCAAAAAACTTATTACATTTATTGTTATGAAAACTTTTTTATACAAATTTTATTTTATTACCCTTATTTTCTCTTTTTATTAAAAAAATCTACTTTTATCTTATATATAAATTTTATTTTATTACTCTTTAATCAACACACATTCTTAATCTATCTACCAATCAAAATATTACATATAATTAAAAAGGGGTGGGAGGGAGTACTAAAAAGTCGCTGAAAAACAACAAAAGTAGAAAGTACAACAAAACACCCATTAATGATTTGCATATAAAAAATAGTATACAGTTAATTCTGTACAAAAATAGTAAAGAAAACTATTTATGAATAATGGTGAAATTAAGGAAGAATAATACTCCGTATATATTTTTGAGTTATAGAGAGAGTGAAGCAGGAAATATGTGGACTATATCTTATGCATGTGCACAAAGATAGATAAGAGCCGTACGTATTACAAAGATGTTTTCTTAAGAAAATTTATGACATCTTAGTTTGTGACAATTTCAAAGATGCGCAGACAAAACCCTAGTCATTGGGGCCGAGGTCGTCGTGCCGCTAGCCTGCAGGTTCACGCGTCACGGTTTGATCGTCGATTGCGCCTCTCCTCGCCACGTCATCAACTTCTTTCCACCTCTCAATTTGTTGCTCCGTCGTTTGGTTCCCTTTTCGCACTAGTTTAGGGGCTTGAAAAAACCGGAGCAAGTGCGATTTCTCTTCTCACCATGGAGGATCTGTAAATCGCGTTGTCGCCTCTGGCTCTCATCCGAGTTGGAAGGCTCCGCCCGAGTCTGATGGAGGTAGGTTGTGGCGTCTGGGGCTACGATTTGGACAAGGCTGTGCATGCCGTTCGTGGAGACCCCTGTTGGCCTCCGGATTTTGACGGTTTCGAGGCGGCCTGTGTTGGCCGAACATCCAGATTCTTTTACCGGCGATCTGCATAGGTTTGGTAAGCCTTGGATGGCTCCTTTGCCAGTGATGGTTGTTGTCGTTAATAGTCGTCGTCGTTTAGGTGTGGAGGCTGGACGTGCTGGTATCGTTTGAGGGTTGTTGGTGCCAATCACTATGGTTGTCGGCGACTGCTTCAAGAGGTGCGCCTGTTGACTATCGATAAGTGGGAATGGCCTGCCCGACCAGTTCACTTGAGTTTGGATAATTGTGCTGCAGATTGCTTTTTGTTGTGTGTGGTGCCGGTGACACGGGGGTTGTGGCCGTTGGATTGGGGACCCATTCGGGCTGGTAAGAATTGTTAGGCGGGTGTTCAATGGTTGGTTTCGGGTTTTGCTTTGGTGAGGTAGAGAGAGTTCCTGCCTCACCCGGAGGTGAGGTATGAGGAGTTGGTTCTAGAAGGAGTTGAGTAGCGATCCAGCTCGCTCTTCTCAATGTTCTTTATCTTGGATCACTAGTAGGGCTTTATTCTATTATTATTTGGATTTTATTTGGTTTTTCTGTCTAGTGGATTTTGGTTTGTTCTGCCTGGTTGGTTTGACTTTTGGATATGTCTTGACAACTTCTTTCAGCACGCTCATAATAAGACGGGATTGAGTTCTTTGGGAGCCATACAGGTGTGTCGTGTGCGAGATCGCGGATATGTACTACTTATCGGCATATTGACAACGAAGTTTGAAAATTGACTTGACAGTTGAGGGTTTCACTTCTAGGTCCGGCATATGGATCTCTACCTATCTCTTTTTTATTAGTAGTGTCTATTTACTTTGCGTTTGAGATGATTACTTAGTTCATATTTAGGTGTTTCGCTTTTATTTTCTGTTCAAATTCTGACTTATATTATTTTCAATGATAATAAAATATTTGAGCCACTTTCCTAAAGAAGAAAAAAAATAAAAATAAAAATAAAAAAAGATAAGAGGCAATATTTAAAACAAAAAATGATTTTGTAAAAGGTGGCGGGCGAAATTTGGCAACTTCATTTGTCGCATACCTTTGTTCACCTACCCTCGATTATGAGAGTGGGGAATTGAAAAAGAATAATATTGATACAAAATGACAAATTGATGCACCATTAAGAGCTGCCCATTCAAGACTCAAGTTTCCATTATTCCATTCCACTCATCACATATATATGATAGGGTTGTTGGTTGCCACTTATACTAACAAATACAATGATGAAAGGCTTGGTTGTAGCATTTTTATCATTCCAAATAATTGCTCAATTGCTTCCATTATCAATTTCTGCCAAAACAACTAGCCGGCGACGGTTCGATTTTAATGTATTAATTGTTCATTATTTTGGGTAAATATGCATGCATGTTAACTATAATTAATTGTTATGGTGGATTGATGGATCATTTGTTGTTGTTGCAGATTGAGTGGAGGAATGTAAGTCGTTTGTGTCATACAAAACCTCTTCTAACTGTGAATGGAGAGTATCCTGGCCCAACGATTGGTGTTCATGAAGGTGATGAAGTAGAAGTGAAAGTGAGGAATGTAGGTGCACCCAACACCACGATTCATTGGTGAGTCATATATATATATGTGTGTTAGCTAGGTAGCTTATACTAGTATACTAATTAAGTAGTGGATGATGCCTGTCATGTATATATTACACTACAGGCACGGGTTGAGGCAATACAGGAACGGGTGGGCAGATGGACCAGCTTATGTGACCCAGTGCCCAATCAGAAGAGGGGAGTCGTACACATACAGATTCAATGTGGAGGGTCAAAGAGGCACCCTCTTCTGGCACGCTCACCACTTATGGCAACGAGCCTCTCTCCATGGCGCTTTCATCATCTACCCTCGTCTGCCTTACCCCTTCTCACCACCCCCACTCCATGCACAAATCCCTATTATCCTTGGTGAATGGTGGAATTCAGATGTCGACGCAGTAGAAAATGAGATGAAAACTGGACAAGGGCCCAATTCTTCTGATGCCTACACCATCAATGGCTTCCCTGGATCTCTTTACCCAACTGCGGATAATTGCACCTCTCTCAAAGGTACTAATTAATTCATTTACATAAATTATTCATTTAACTAACTAACTTCAATTATACTAATTCATTTGTAATCCACACACAGACACTTTCATACAGAGGGTTGAAAGGGGCAAAACCTACATGCTGAGGATCATCAACGCAGCCCTAAACGACGAGCTCTTCTTCGCCATCGCGGACCACTCTTTAACCGTCGTGGAAGTCGATGCCGTCTACACCAAACCCTTCACCACCTCCGCCATCATGATAGCTCCTGGCCAGACCACCACCCTTCTCTTAACAGCCAATTACCAACCTGCAGATCGTAATAATAATAAAACCATCTTTCCCATGGCGGCTCGACCTTACCTCTCAAGTGTTTTCCCTTTCGACAATTCAACAACAGTCGGCTTCTTGAGATACAGTAGTACCCCCGGGGAAGAAGATCAAATGGTCCTCCCTACCAGATTCGTCGATATGCAACTCCACAATCTGCCAGAGATGGAAGATCACGGGTTCGCTACCGGGTTTTCGGATCGGCTCCGGAGCCTAGCCTCTGCTCTCTACCCTTGCAATGTCCCCAAAAAGATTGACAAGAGAATACTCATCGCTTTGAGCTTGAACCTTCAAGACTGCCCTGAGAACAAGACATGCAAAGGGTACAAAGGGAAGCAATTCTACGCCTCCATGAACAACCAGTCTTTCCTGCGCCCCAAGTTATCCATCTTAGAGGCATACTACCGCAACGTCTCCTCCGGGGTGTTCGCCTCCGATTTCCCCGAACGGCCCCCGCAGGGGTTTGACTACACCGGTGTCGATCCGTTGGCCGAGAACCTCAACACTGAGCTTGGAACCAAAGTGTTCGTGGTGCCGTACGGCGCAAGGATCGAGCTTGTTCTCCAAGACACCAACTTTCTCAACCCGGAGAACCACCCCATCCATGTCCATGGTCACAACTTCTTCATTGTGGGGAGGGGGTTTGGCAATTTCGACCCGGCCAAGGATCCGGCAAAGTACAACCTGGTGGATCCGCCGGAGAGGAACACCGTGGCTGTGCCGATGGGCGGGTGGGCGGCCATCCGGATAAAGGCTGATAATCCCGGGGTGTGGTTCATGCATTGCCACCTGGAAGAGCATACTTCATGGGGTTTGGCCTCAGGGTTCATTGTCAAGAATGGACCCACAGCATCACAGAGTCTGCTTCCGCCACCCAAAGATCTTCCACGGTGTTGACTAGCTGTAGCTTAATTAATTTGGGATCGTGTAATATTACATCCATGTATAAATTAATATAATTAGTGATTTATGAAATTAGGACTTATGAGTACGTACGTAATAGCTAGTTTTGTTACCATGTACCGTCCACTTGTATTTGTATAAGAAGTTGCTAGCTAAAAGTATACTGATGCTCAGAGTTAATTGGGGGAAAAGGTAAAAAGAAAATGAGTACGTGTGTGTGTTATAGTATATATATTTACCTTATCGATCGAATGTGTGAGGCATGTTGTTTTATTCCTTCTTTGTTATGTTTGGGTCATTTCTAATTATGTTTGGTTAGGTATTAGATCATATATAATTAAATCCAACCCTTAGATTAAAAAAATGTCACCTAAGTTGCAGATAACCTAAATAAAAGTAAAAAAATACAGCAACCATTCAACAAAAGAGGCTAGGAAAAACAGAAAAAGATCAGCCTATCGGTATTT
>JBBYHH010577175.1:0-10707 GCA_038382905.1 Daphne laureola
TACTCAACTTTTCGGCTAATTTCCATTTTAGCCCAATTCTTTCCTTAAAGTGTCACTTTCCTTCACTTAGCTTTATTTGGTCAAACTTTCATCCATTTAATTCCAAACTTTAACACTTTAACAATTAAATATTATATTTTCCAAATATAATATTAAATTTCAGTATTAAGCCTAATACTTTCGACCTTTTATTCAAAACAATCCAAACTTATACCATTTGCTCATTTTAACCCTGAAACATCTTGCTAATCCTTCAATTAATCACCGAATATTTTGAGGTGCATTTTCGGATAAAGGAAAAAATTGGAATGGATAGGAATTTAGATCAGATCGGAAATAATGAACCCCTTATCAGTTCGACTTCCAGATTTGCGAGAAGATACTTCAGGCGTGCTCGTTAATGAAGGAGGCCTTTAGATCACCATGATTATTGTCGACATTTCAGATATGATCTCCACTCAGCAGCCATCGTCGTTGAATTCTCAGATCCAGTCTCCAAGTCATTAGTGCCGATGACTTTTCAGATTCCTAATCGCGATACTTCTTCTCCAGGAGTAAGTTTGCACAATGAATTAGATATGAATACGTGTGCAATTGGATTCAAGTTCGTTTTCACTCGTTAATCACCGCCTTATATCTAGATTTTTTGAATTTTTCTTTTGGATTCAGGTTCGTTTCTTCTTCGATTCTGCGTGTCCTAGTATCTTCGAGCATCAACCTACTGATGTGGTATTTTGAATCCAGAACACTAGTAATTTATGCATAGCTGATAATCAGATTAACATGAGCTAGGGTCAAGCCTGTTATGAACGTAAATCAGTAGGCAACATTAAATAACTTGTGAAGCTTAAAAATGTCCCTAGAGGAAGAATGATTTGATTACTTAAATGATTTTTTTTTAAGAATCTGTCAAAAGTTGGAGGGACATGTAAGATTCACTATTTTTTCTAGGAACTGAATGTAGAAATACATTGACTCTGGTTGGGTGAAGTTTTTTTCAAAACTGTCAACTGTCGAAGGATGAGAAGCTTTAATGTTTATGTCCTCAGTTTAACAGTAGAGGTTTGGTCTCTTGACTTGTTTCTTTTTTTGTAGTGCTGCTTTTCATAGTTCTACTCAATGATTTTTTTTTATTCAAGATGTGTTATGTACTTGATTTTTTCATCAAAAAAAGCTATTAAATCAACATTTCTCTCTACTTTTTCTTCTCATAATCATCATATCAAAATTCAAATATCTCCACTTTCTTCACCAAAATATTACACAAAGAACACATAGAGTTGTATATTGGTCTATTAAGTTTTATCTCTTTGCTTGAATGCTCCCTAGTTCTTTTGCAGAACATGTTACTGTAAGTTTTGCAAGAAGTGAAGGTCCTAGGACTTAAAACATGTATGCTAATGTTCCTAGGATTTGATTACTGTTTACATCCCACAAACTTTTGTGATGACGTGTTCGTGAGTTAGGTGTGATGAGGAATAGTGACATATATATATATATATATATATACTAATATAGGGTTGTAGTAAGTCTCCCCTTTTCTTTCTAACCACTTTGTTTGGAATTGCTATGTATTACCTCAAGTAATTTCTTTGTGCAGGAAATTAAAAGAATCGGATCAACAAGGATGGTGAGATTGTGATTACTTCAATGAAGACTAGAACACAGAAGTTAGTCTCTGTAGTTGTTTATGTTGATGTATTAACTATTATTTCTGCATTTTAAGAAGTCGTTTATTAGATTCTTGTGCTTTTTCTCAGTTTTGCAATGTTGAAGGTGCTTTCGCTAGTCTTCATAATTTTTATGCAAGATTCAGCCTGCACACGTACAATTTGTACTATTTTACTTTAGTTTAACGGCTGATATGCAATTTAATCTTAAACTCAATATCAGGGTTTCGTTGAAACCCTGATACTGCGAACAGAACCATATCTGGAAGCTGAACGTTGATGAGTACTGCAAGTCTTGAAACAAGAGCATCAATCGCCTCTCTCCAACATGATGAATCTGGTCGCCGGGATGCCGTGGACAAGAATTAGAGCGTTCCCGGAGCTTGCACCTCCGATACTGCGACGCCATGGTGTCTGTAGGTGTTTCACTACTAGGGCGTCAAATGAACAGGTGATTGATAGAGATACACCTGTCAGAGTTCGTTTCGCTCCTTCTCCAACCGGAAATCTCCACGTTGGCGGTGCCCGTACTGCTCTCTTCAACTACTTGTTCGCGAGGTTCGCTTTTTGGCCATTTTTCTCACACCTTTTACTTTCCTGGTCTTAATCTCGGTCTCCGCTCAATTGCCCTGAAATTGACGTTAGGTCGAAAGGAGGGAAGCTTGTATTAAGAATTGAGGACACTGATTTACAAAGGTCTACTCGGGAATCAGAGGAGGCTGTGCTTCAGGATTTAGCTTGGCTTGGTCTTAACTGGGATGAAGGTATATGACTGCAACTGTTTGTATGTGTTTATGCTTATCCTTTAATCTGCTCAAAGATATTTTGAAATGTGCTTAATGGCCATTTTAATTTTAACTTTATGATGTTTTGAATTTCGTGGCTGTATGTTATTGCTAGCTTGTAGGTGACCATATATGTTTCGTGCCAGGACTTCACTTTATCAAACAAAGCACTTACTCATTGCCAACATTAATAGCTTTAATGTATATTCGTGTTTAGGTTTTCCATTAAATTGTAAGCTAACAAAATGGTTAATGCAATAGATTATCTGCCTTAACATCTGCAGCTAGTTTCGTTTATCATTAATTGATGAGTTCTCTCATTTTTCATAGGACCTAGTGTTGGTGGGAAGTATGGCTCATATAGACAATCTGAGATGAATTTTCTGTACAAGCAATACGTAGAGAATCTTTTGCACTCCGGTCATGCTTATCGTTGTTTTTGTTCCAATGAGGTAATAAATTATTTTGGCAAGGGTAAGCCTTCTTCTCTATTTGTGCAAGTTAGTCAATAAGTTATTTTCAACAGCTCTTCTACACTCTACAACTTGTTTCTATTAGACCAGTTCTTTTCTTGTCAAGTTTGTTACTGTTCTCAGAATCCTTTTGTTTTCCCTCGGTATATAAGATGCTATTTGTTGCACATTAATTAAATGCTATATATATGAAGGAATTTTTTTTACACTTAAAAAGTACAAAAGAAATTTATAAATAAAAATTAATTTTTTATTAAATTTTCTTTTTCTTTCTTATTTTTGCATTTAGGTAAGTTAGTGTTTTTATAAAAGTTTTCTTGCCAAAAAATGGATTTTTGCTTTTTATTGTGCCTAAGCCTATACAGTAGACTCTCAAAAAGGATAGGGAAATTGAGAACGCAAAATATTACTTCTAGTTTAATTGAAGGAAATAAGAACTATATCACTCTTATTTTCTTTTCAGGAACTTGAAAAGATGAAAGAAATTGCAACACTGAAGCAACTGCCTCCTGTATACACCGGGAAGTGGGATACTGCATCCAATGAAGAAGTAGAAGAAGAACTAGCCAAGGGAACACCGTATACATATCGATTCCGTGTGCCAAAGGATGGGCTTTTAAAAATCAATGATCTCATCCGTGGTGAAGTAAGTGATTTGTTGTTTTTCTTCTTGGACCAAATATATCTGGCTGATTAAGAAAAGTTTTTCTAAGAGGAAGTAAGTCCTTTTCTACATGGATGTGACACTTTTTGAAAAACTAAAATTTAGACTTACTGTTCTTCTACATTTTACAACCTGCTGAAATTACCTTTTTAATTGTTTAAAACGTAGAGAATGTACTTGGTTTCGATGAATGATCCATTTACTAAACTGTTGGATAGTGTCATGAAGGTTAGTTGAAACTTAAACACGCTTGGAGATTTTGTTATAATGAGCAGCAATGGGCAACCTGTCTACAACTTCTGTGTAACAGTTGATGATGCTACCATAGTTATTTCACATGTTATAAGGTGGCCTAAATGATGCTTTATGATTGTGGTGTTGTTATGCCCAGTATAACTAATTTTATTGGATTGGCACTTTTTGACTCTTAATTGCACTTTTGTGTTGTTCGTCAATCTCTAGAGCAGAGTAGCATTTGCCAAATACATTAAGGCATGCTCTTATTTACAGGGTAGTCTTGGAGAGGCATTACTTTACTTAATTATTTGTTGATGCTTGGTGAGGCTTTGATATTGTGTAACTTATGTTACTACAGGCTCTTGGGTTTCCAATGCCTGCTTTTGCCCATGTTTCTTTAATTCTAGCACCTGACCGGAGTAAACTCTCAAAACGCCATGGTGCAACATCAGTTGGTCAGGTTGGTATTAGAGTAGCCTAGACGTTGGGCTGAAAGATATAGTTGTTTTCTTCCCAGCTTTTAAGAAATGTTGGACCTGATACATTGCCTGCTATTTAACAGTTTCGGGATCTGGGGTATTTTCCCCAAGCTATGGTGAACTATTTGGCACTTCTTGGTTGGGGCGATGGCACTGAGAACGAATTTTTCACTCTTGGACAACTTGGTTAGTTTCTTCTTGACCGCTCTATGGTTTTGTACATATAGCTCGATGCTGGGAGAAGTTGAAAGTATACATATTATCATATTTACTCATTCAGATAATTTCTAATGACTATTTATCTATTCTAATTTCGTGTGACTTAGTTGAAAAATTCACAATTGAACGTGTGAACAAGAGTGGTGCGGTCTTTGATTCAATCAAGTTAAGGTAACATTTTGATTTTCAGCTATCCAATTCGTTCTTATTTTAGTAAGCATACATGATTTGTATTGCAGATGTACATGGTAGTGCAAGTATGACATGAAGCATGGCTGGGTTTCATCCCCTTGCGCTTGTGTGTGGACCTATAGAGTATACTGTGCTTCTTTTAGCTGTTCTTATATTACATCAATAGGATTTAGATGACTGCATGCAAGTATCTTTCTGCGTACATTAGTGGTGAATAGTCCGCTGCAGAGATTTTTTAACTAATATACGTGGCCAGTGGCAGAGCTGTTTGGAAACAGGGGATGGCGGCTGCCATCCCAATTTGTTTGAAGAGATTTGGGTATATAGTGTATGTTTAGGTTAGTGTAGTGGTTAGTTTTATATTTCCCACAAATCTAGCCCAAATTCAGATACATAACCCATAACATATTTGGATTGAATTCAAAAAATCTCAGCCCAACCCAATATCCAAAAATTAGTCATAACCGAATTTACTAACTCACTATGTGGTTTTCAAATTAAGATAGATACATGATTTATTTCCCTAAAAAAGGTCTCGATGAAAAAAAAAACATGAAACTACTGGTGCATGGAAACTAATTTGTGGGTTCTTACAGTTAGTTATACTTCTATACTAAATTGTGGACTCTCACTATCCATAAAAATGTGATGCTGAAAAAAAAGAAAAACTTCCTTGCTGGTGGATATATATATATCCTAGGATCATTAACTCTTCCCGAATCGATTAATATTATGTCCATCTTCAGCATAACCGAACAATCCTCTCACCCCGTTTGCAACACCCCAGCTCTAGCCTCGAGCTTCTACCCTCTTTCACCCATCTTCAGCCCTTCATTCTGTAAAAGTTGGGGTCGTACAAGTAAATTCATAATTTGAGCTTTAATAGACAAATATTATTTTTTGAGCTAAAAATATTGAATTAGAGCTAAATAGTTAGTCTATATTCAATATTAATTTATAATAATTAAAAATAAATAAAACAAATATGTAGGATTTATGGTCCATTATAGAGAATTTTAACCATTATACATTAATCTGTCAATGTTTTTTTTTTCTTTAAAAAAAATGAATTTAAGTTGATGTTGTTTGATTGGAAAAAATAAATCTCTTCATTTGAATCGTTACTGCCACCCCACTCTTTAAATCCTGTCTTTGCCACTGTACGTGGCCAATTATCATGCAAATAACCTCCAAGATTTTTGTACCAAGCTCTTACCATTTCTTATGCATAAATGGAAGGTGGATGAACGGATAACATCTGAGAGTTATTCCTTCTGAAGAGCTTGTTAAACTAATTGGTGAACACTGGAAGAGTTCAGGTCTCGTTGTCGAATCAGATGATCCATTCATCAGTGTAAGGCTTTGTTTTACCTTTATAATAGGAGTGCATTGCTTAGCTAGCAGATGGTTCTTGTCATCATTTTCAACTGTCCATTACCGACAATCTTTTTGTATAATACCCTATTGGATTATGTATCTTCATATGACTTGTCGAATAACATTGGTTATTTTCCTTCCCTTCTGAGGGACTCATTTAATGCAAAACTTGTATTCAGCTTAGTAGGGTTCAACACTCAATAGTGCTATGCAGTCTTTCTCTGGATCAGTTGTTGACAGTTCTTTAGGATATATGTACACCGGTCATAGTCATGATTAAATTTGTTGAGCAGGAGGCAGTTGAGCTGCTCAAGGATGGAATTGACCTGGTAACAGATGCAGACAAAGAACTTGCAAGTCTACTGTCTTATCCTTTGCGAGCTACTTTGACAAGGTGATACTGGTGTTGAGTTAAACCTCAGAATCATTCAAAAGCTTCTGCATGCCAATTTTTTGTAGTATTCTTTCTGATATCTCTGGTAGGAGAATACCAGTTTGCTAAAAGAAATATCATATCATACTTTGCAAATTATGATTGCAAGAAATAGAGGTTTCTTCTATTTTCTCGAGCTATTCTGTTTCTTGGGCCACTCGTTTCAGCAGTCTCTGCTCATAATAGGCATACAAGTTATCTTACAGTTGCTTGATCTGTTAAAAACTGAATGAGCTATGGTTACTTCTAAAGTGGTCAACCAATTGTCAGCTTTATCCTGTTTGATTGTATAGTAATTAAAAGCTCACTCATTAACGTTGTACTGTGAACAGCCCTGGAGGCAATGCTGTTGCGCAAGACAAGCTTTCTGAAGTATCTACCAGTCTTTTAGCTGCATATGATAACGGCGAACTGATTACTGCTCTGGAAGAAGGCCTTGATGGATGGAAGAGGTGGGTAAAGAGCTTTGGAAAAACCTTGAAGCGGAAGGTGAGATGTAGTTGGATTGTATAAATGCTATTTTGATTGCCCCTAATGCTTACAAATTCTGGGATGATAGTTGATGTGCCTAATGAGCTATGGCGCAAATCATGGCAGGGGAAGTCACTTTTCATGCCATTAAGACTGCTGTTGACTGGGAAACTGGAAGGGCCTAGTATGGGTCATAGCGTGGTTCTACTCTATAGAGCCGGAACAAGTGGTATTATTGCCCCTCAAGCTGAGTTTGTGTCTCTAAGAGAAAGCCTCGAGATATTGAGACAGATTGATTGGGAGACAGTGAACAGGGATGAGCCTGTTTTGGAGTCGGCTGCCATCTAGTGCCTACTGAATGGGTGCAAATCTTTGTTCTTATTCTTGAATGTGAGTTTGTGTGTCAGTTTATGGGAAACAAGCACCAATGCTGATACCAACAGAAATCAAGCAGGTTAGAGATTTGATGATTAGTATTGTTATAGATGTTATAATAGTCTCCAAGTGAATCTGCTAATAAAATAAAGTGAATAAGCAGAGAAAGATTTAAGAATTACTCCATCCGTATTTCAAAAGATATTTTATTTATTTTAACTGTTTTAAAGTTCAATATTTGATTAAAATATTTACAAAGAAAAATAGTATAAATTTTTTTTAGAAAATTATATTTAGGAAATTTATATTGCAAATTATGATACATATAAAAAATATTTAACTTTAGATATCTAAATATAGATGAAAAAAAATTATAGATTAAATACCGTAAAACAGTTAAAATAAATGAAATATCTTTTGAAGTACGGAGGGCAGTCTTGGTACCGGTCGAAAATCGGTATGGTTTACACGAATCTTGTCTCGGACACTGTATCGGTTTGTCTCGGCAATATCGGTCGTATCGCTTACTGGCGAGATTGAGGAAAATACTTGTACAGGGGTCAATTTGCTCAATTTTAAAAAGTTTAAGGGCCGAAATCATTAATTGGTATAGAAAATTGAAAAAAATAAATAATAATCTATAATTTTTTTCATGGATGTTTAGATATTTAAAGTTAAAAAAATTACATGTCAATAATAATTTGCAACATATTTTTTTTAATTATATTTTTTTGGAAATTGTTTTCATTACTTATCTTTATGAAAATTTTGGTCAAAAATTGAATTTTGAAATATGAAAGTCAAATGAGCTAATTAATTCAGGATGTGTTTTAGGTTAAACTTGAATAGCTGACAGTTGAAGATTGCAGTAGACAGAGAGATGAACATAATGATCGAGATAGAAGGAGATATGAGATGAGAAGCGTATGAAGTGGTGCCCCTGAATAATGGAGAGCACCCCTATTTATACTAATTATGAGAAGAGTCCACAGGCGGACTTTAAATTAAAAGTTTGGATTCTGTGAATTATTGGAGCTGTGACATTATTCATGACATCACTTGTGACATCATTCACGACATCATTCGTGACATCATCGTCGGATTTAAACATCTTTGGAGTCCGCGGATTTGAACAGCTTTGGAGTCCATGCTGATGTCATTTCTGTCGGCAGCATGATTTTGAATTAGATGAGTAATCTTGAATCCTTACATATCTAATGTAAAGTCTTCATATGGATCTTCTGCGAATTGAATGGTCATTAATCCTTTTGACTCTTCATTTTCAGAAGATATGGGTCTTGCTGTGTCTTCTGATGACTGACTGGTGCTAGTGGAAGCCAGCAGATTTATTAGTTGCATCCACTCATTGGGATTATTACAGGCTGCCAATTGGGCTTGAATCTTCGATTTTGTGGTTAGGAAGGTGGCGTGATTTTGATCAACTTGAGCAGATTGTTTAAAATCTTCTTGGATCTTTTGTACTGAGTCATTCTCTGGATTAAGTTTTTCCTACATTTTGATCCTGAATTCTCTGGCAAGACAAGGGACTTCTTCATCGAGGAAAAAAAATGTCTAGGCCATGATCCAGGAGATTTTGTATTGAATGGAGAATCTTATTAATAATTCAGGCTCCTTTAGATCAGGGATCCTTTGTAATAACAACTTTTGAAATAGTTGAAATCCTTCCTGACATTTGTCTGGGAGGAATTTTGATTCAAGTCCCCAATGAGACCAACTGCTATTAATAAACCAATTTGGAATAGTATTTTGATTAATATTTTCATGGAAGAAGAACAATCATGAATGATTGAAACTGCGAAGGTACCACGTATTATTCCAGGCCTTCATATAATCATAGTATGCATAACTTTGGCAATCTTTGGTAATAAGATTGAATCTTCTTGGAGTAGTCAATGGGATTCCCCAGTCAGAAGGGGAGATGAACTTATCAATCCTCACTTTTGAATAATCAATTTGATGAGATCCAGCATTTTTAAAATAAGTGATTTTTGCAGATTTTGAATCCGTCAGAATATATTCGAAAAACTCTCAGGACTTTTGAATAGAGTCAGTTGCGAAATTAAAGGCAGGGTAGAAATTTTTTGAAATAACGGAATCATAGGCAGCTTTTGATCTATTTTGAATAGTAAAGAAATTTTTCTCAGCATAATGAAGAAATTCGTAGGAATCTAATTTTACATGATAAACCTGTTTTGGTAAAAAATCTGGTAGTTTTGAAGAGGTGGCTGCTTGAGTATTTACTAAATCCGATTTTTCTAAAATTGTAAAATGAGAGGGAGATACTAACTCCAAACTTGTTTTCGGTTTTTGAAGCGCTTGAAATAATTTGTAGAAGTAGGAATACCAGATGAAGCTCCGGTTCCTGTGGAATCGTTACTCTTGATGGAAATTTTTTTGGAAGTCATTTTGAATAATTCTGTCCCTGCAAAAATTCTTGAGATAAGAAGTCAGACAGACTATTTGACTCACCTTTGATATATTCTATTTCAAAATCAAAATTACTTAATAAAGCTTGCCATCTGGCAAAAAATTATTTGGATACTACATTTTTTACATCTTTTTTAATTATATCTTTTGCTGATTTGCAGTCTATTCTTAATAAGAATTTTTTTATGTATAGATCATCTTGAAATTTATTAATACAGAGAACTATTGAAAGTATTTCCTTTTTAATAGTGCTATCATTGCTTTGGGGCTGGTTCCAAAATTCAGATGTAAATCTGACCAATGATTCACTATCTTGTTCTCCTAATCTTTGTTTTAAAATTCCTCCATAGCCAATATCATTGGCATCGGTTTCTACTATTAATGAAGCATTAGGATTTGGAATAGCTAGACAAGGTAAAATTTTAATTTTTTCTTTGATTATTTTGACAACTTTTGTATGCTCTTCATTCCAGGGCTTTGGATTCTTTTTTAATCTTTGATATAAGGGTTTGCAGATAACTCTCAAATCTTTGAAGAAATCAGAAACATAATTAAGACAACCTAAAAATCTTTGTAGTTGCGTTTTGTCCGTTATTTTATCAGGGAATTTATTAGTAAATTCAAGACTTCTTGAAATAGGTTTTATTAAACTATTCCTGATATCATGACCTAAAAATATAATTGTTGTTTGAAATAACTTTATTTTTTCGAGGGAAACAACTAAGCCATTTTGTTTTATCACATTATAGAATTTTTCTAAATGATTGAAATGTTGACTTACAGAATTAGAATATATTAAAACATTGCCTATGTAAACAATTGAAAAGTTTTGAATAGGAAAAGTAATATCATTCATTATGTTTTGGAATTCTGAAGGAGCATTT
>JBBYHH010577396.1:0-10707 GCA_038382905.1 Daphne laureola
AACGTTATTCCAAATTTTGAAATAAAGTGTAAAATAATATATTACTACAAGGTTTCATAGACAGGAACTATGGTTCGACTAATCTTATTAAATTAATTAAACAAATAAAATAGAGAAATAATAAAAATTAAAAAAATAATAATAATTAATCAGTATAAATAAATTTAAAATGTAAGTAATATTTTTTTACCTGAGATAAAAACAACAAAAGTTGATGGTGGATCTTCATCTCAATCTTCCGCCAGATGATAATTTCTTCAAAACTTGAGAGACAAAATTCTGATAAGTGTTGAATGGAGAGAAAAAAAATGTTAAGTGTTTGAGTGAAACCGGAGCGAGCTCGGGGCTGGGTTTTATAGAACACGTTTACCGCGGTCATATGCACAGTAAATGGCCGGTAGGTAGGCCTCGTGGTCCACGCGGCGGTTACCGCGCCTCTGGCAGCGGTAAACGTTACCGTGACCAAAGAAGCGCCCGTTTACTGCTGTTTTTTCTTAACCACGGCCATATGCGCGGTAGAGGCCGCGGTAAAAAGCCTCATTCCCACGTAGTGACAGGAGGGGGGTTGCCTATACACAATTTCATAGGATTCTAAAATGCGTTGTTGTCAAAATACCTACAAAAGTCACTAATGTGTCATTAACGCAGGACAGGTTCTTCATATATGTCATTAACACAGTTTAAGGAGTCCATATGTGTTATTAACAGAGTTTCATATGTGTAATTTATGCAATTTAGGATCTTTATGTGTCATTGATGTAGTTTAGGGCCTGGATTGTTTTCAAATTTCAAATGTTTTTTTTATCTTCTCCAATGTTTTTTATCCATTCAAACGTGTTTCCTAGCTATTGAAACATTTTTTTTTCAAATAAATTTATTTTAAAACGATGTCATTTTGTTTAACCGGCAAGAAAAAAAATTCCGTAGATGTTCCACAGAATAAGGTTCGGTAGATTAGAAAGATCTACCACACACAGGTATCGACATCACACATGTTTTCTTATTCTGTAATTTTTTTATTTTATATTTTTCTGTGATGTTCAATTTTATTTTTAATGCACACTTTGCCATTTTAAAGTTTTATCTTATAATTTTATAATTTAGTTTTACCGTACATATATGGATATGGATCCTCATTCTGAAAATCGCGGATCCTCCACTGCTAATTAGCTTTGCGCCCTCCCTCCCCCAACAGTTCCATTCACTCCTTCTCTACGTGTGGAAGCATCCACCGGCGTATTGGATAAACCTTATAAGGCCACATAAGTGTGATACATTTATACATAAGTCATAAGTGAGATACATAAGTGTGTGCTAAAGTGCACATTTTATTAGATTACATGTACTATTTCCCTATTTCACCCAAATTTGAGTGGTGGCAATTTCCACCACTCCCATACATGTAGCGCTGCCCTAACACCACACCAGTGCAAGACATGAAACATGCACTACAAAAGAGACTCTGCTCAAACGTTAAAACCGGATCGATCAGTGCCCTAAAAAGGCACCAGCCAAAATTTTATCAAGTCCTCCAAATTTTCTGAAGTGTACAAAACAACCTTGCGTTCCTTCTCAATGCTTCCCTAAGTCTTCCTACTAAAATAGAGTATGTTTTTCTTTTAGCCCCAATATGATATTCGTGTTGCATTAAGATCCTTTTTGTTTGCAACAAAAAAAAAAAATCATTTTTGTTCAAGTGATCTAAATGAACAAAAACGAACTATCAAACCTATTAACTGAAGACTATGAGGATTAGTGACTTCCAAGTGATCTAAATGAACAAAAATGAACTATCAGACCTATTAACTGAAGACTATGAGTATTAGTTACTACTCCGTCACCTGAATCTATCTCGCAAAAAAATCATGAAAATTATTTCAACTTTTCTAAGAGTTTCTAGAACGCCTTAAAGAAGAAGAAGAAGAAGAAGAAGAAGATACGTACAGAACAAGGAAGAGTTTCTAATTCACTTCAATACATTAATTACATAGGTAAAGGCTGTATGTATAGCCAAGGTTACAACTTGGTCCTTAAGTCAAGGAAATAAACATGGAATACACAATTACCGGGATTACATATCCTATCTAATAATTACAATTGATTTTGTTGATCTTCAACATTCCCCTCAAGTTGATGCATAGATATCATTCATGCGCAACTTGTCTAAGACTCCATGGAAAAATTTGCTGGAAACTGCCTTCGTTAGGATGTCTGCAAGTTGATCTTTGGATCGAACAAATGGAACTTCAATGATTTTGGCCTCCATTTTTTCTTTGATAAAATGTCTGTCAATTTCCACATGTTTTGTGCGATCATGTTGGATAGGATTGTGAGCTTTGTCCCCTGCCGCCTTATTATCGCAATATAGTTTTATTGTAGTAGGTAGTGAAATCTTTAGCTCACGTAAGAGGTTCTTAATCCATAGAAGTTCACATACTCCGTTAGCCATGCCTCTATACTCAGCTTCTGCACTAGATCGAGCAACAACTCCTTGTTTTTTACTTCACCAAGTTACAAGATTTCCTCCAACAAACGTTAAGTAGCCAACAGTTGAACGTCGATCATCAATTGAACCATCCCAATCCGCATCTATGTATCCTTCAACGACTAATGTGTCCCCTTTAGTAAACATAATTCCTTTCCCTGGAAAAGACTTCAAATACTGTAAAATTCTCATAACTGCGTTCATATGTTCTTCACTAGGAGAGTGCATAAATTGAGTAACGACACTCAGGGGATATGCCAAATCAGGTCTGGTGAGTGAAAGATACATTAATCAGCCCACAAGTCTCTGATATCGCTCTTTATTAGTAGGGATTTGGTCTGAGGATGTACTCAATTTAAGCTTTTCAGCTATAAGAGTATCAACTGGTTTACACGCCAACATGCCGACTTCTTTTAGTAAGTCTAGAGTATATTTCCTTTGTGATAAGAAAATATCTTGTTTTGATCTCATCACTTCAATTCCAAGGAAATACTTCAACTGACCGAGATCCTTCATCTCAAACTCTTGAGATAGATATATTTGTAATCCTTCCCTTTCGACATTGTCATTCCCTATTACAATGATGTCATCCACATATATAATGAGAACATTAATTTTGTCTCCATGGTGTTTAATGAAGAGGGTGTGGTCTGAACTGCTCTGCTGATATCCAAACGCTTTCAATGAGTTTGTGAATCGGCCAAACCATGCTTGTGGTGATTTCTTTAGTCCATATAATGATTTTCTCAATCTACAGACTTGTTTACTGCCTTCTACCTCCAATCGACATCCTGAAGGCAACTCCATGTATACTTCTTCTTGAAGATCTCCATGTAAAAAAGCATTTTTCACATCAAATTGTTTGAGAGGCCAATCCAGATTTACTGCAAGGGATAGGAGGATACGTACCGTATTTATTTTTTCCACAGGTGAAAATGTATCTGCATAGTCAATTCCATAAGTTTGACTATATCTCTTAGCTACAAGTCGAGCTTTAAATCTCTCAATATCACCATTGACTTTGTATTTGACTGTGAGGATCCAACGACATCCAACAAACTTTTTTCTGGAAGGTAAATCAACCACCTCTCATGTACCATTCTGTTTGAGAGAGTTCATTTCCTCATTCATAGCTTCTCTCCATTTATGATCTTGCAATGCCTCTTGCACACTGTTAGGAACATGTATAGTAGATAATTGATTTAAAAATTATTCATACGTCCTTGATAATCGGTGATAAGAGACATAATTGGTTAGTGGATATTTTGGTGTAGATGCTAAGATAGGCTCATAATTAGAATGAGGAACACCTCTAGTGGTGCGATTGGGAAGGACTAGATGAGAAGGTTGTTGGTGTACCTGAGATTCTGAGTTGTTTAAGGACTCATGAAGTGAAGAAAAATCATCAAGTGGAGACGATTGGTGTTGTGGCACTGGCGAGTCAGAGATATTAACTCGTTCCTCTGATGGCAGCTCAGGTGCACCGCATTCTATATTTTCTTGTTCATATTCTGGAGCTAGTGCCTCGGGTTCACAAAATGGAGGAGCTTGAGATGATGTCTCAAGCGTATATGACCCAATCAATGGACTTGAGATTTGTTCCAACTGTGAGTGATCGAACTGCTGTAAGGCATTATTGTTCTCCCTCTGGCTTGGAGCAGTTGTAGGAGGTGAATAATATGGTTGATGTTCATGAAATTGCACATCCATGGTAACATATAGTTTCTGACTTGGGGGTGGTAACATCGATATCCCTTTTGGTGAAGACCATATCCGACAAACACAAATGAAAGAGCTCGAGGTTGGAGTTTATGGCAAGTATGAGTCGGCATGTGGACAAAAGTTGTGCATCTGAAGATTTTGGGAGATAGGTTAGAAGATGATGGGATTGTGTAGTGACGATTTAAGGTCTCCAGAGGTGTGTGAAAGTCCAAGCTTCTGAAGGGAAGTCGGTTTATCAAATAAGTGGCAGAAACTACAACTTCCCCCAAAAAATGTAATGGCATGTGAGTTTCAAATAAAGAGGCTCGGACCATCTCGAGAAGCTGACAATTTTCTCTCTCGTAAATTCCATTTTGTTGCGGCGTATAAGGGCATGTGGTTTGGTGGATTATGCCTTGGATCGAAGTCTTATATTGTGTAGGAACCATGGTATGAAATTGTTCAAACAAGGCATATACTTCATGGTTAGCTTTCATAAGGCATACCCAAGTCATTCGACTATGATCATCAATAAAAGAGACAAACCAATGAGCTCCATTGAGAGTTGGAATTTTTGCAGGCCCCCAAACATCAGCATGAACAAGCATGAATGGCATAAATGTTTTACTAGAACTCTATGGAAAAGTAGAATGGTGGCTCTTTGCCATTGCACAAATATCACACTTCAATGATGAAGTAGAAGTTCCAGAGAATAGTTTGGGAAACAAATGCTTTAAATACCCAAATGACGCATGACCAAAACATTTGTGTCATAACTAGATATCTGAAGTAGAAGTTGAACCAGAAACTGAATAGGACTGAGCCAAAACACTTGAGCTGATCAGACTAAGATCGAGGTAATATAACTTTCCACGCCTAGTACCATAACCAATCGTCTTCCGTGTCTTGATATCTTTGAAACAACAAGAATCAGGTCAAAAAATTAAAACACAATTCAAGGAAGAGGTCATTTGTGAAACTGAGAGTAAATTAAAATTTAGTGATGGAACTACAAGTACGAGTCTAAATGAATTTTTTTGAGATATAAATAGAACCTTTAGCAATAACAGTGGCTGGTGAACCATTGGCTGTAGAGACAACATAAGTTTCAGAAGGTTGTAATTTAGAAATAGATTTGGCATCAAAGGACATATGATCAGTTGATCCAGAATCAATTATCCATGTACATGAACTTACTGGAGTAAGATTATTACACGACTTTGTTGAAGATACAGACGTTACTTGCACTACAAGAAAGATATGAGTCATAATCCTAAACTGAGTAAGTCTAGCTTCTGTTGGTGGCTAACTAGGAAGAATATAACTCCTGTTATATTTAGGAGTAGAATAGAACTCCTGTTGTATTTAGGAATTTGGATCTAATGTGTATAAATACACCATATCAATCAATAAAGAAATCAATGAGTAAGTTAAACTCAAAACACCTAAAACTTCATGGTATCAGAGCAGGTTTAATCCCGCAACCATGAGTTCTTCTCAAATCGAAATTGGAGACCCTTCATCTCCATACTTCTTAAATTCAGGAGACAAGCCTGGCTCAGGTATTATTGGATATCTCCTCAATGGTGATAATTATCCAACATGGCAGAAGGCCATGACCAATGCCCTTAATGCCAAGAACAAGACAGGCTTTGTTGATGGAACCTTGGCAAGACCAAAAGATGAACCAAAAATTCGACAAGCTTGGGATAAGAACAAATCCATGGTGATATCATGGATTTTCCATGCCTTGACACCGAAACTATAGAGGAGTGTGGCATATGCAACTAGTGCAACAGAAATCTGGAAAGATCTAAGAGAAAGATTTGGACAAGGGAATGTTCCAAGAATCGATGAGCTTAAAAGAGAGATCTCTCTTTTACAGCAACAAAATCTCTCAGTAAGCTCCTACTTTACAAAGCTGAAGAAATTATGGGATGAGTTGGGTAATTATGCAAATCAACCATCCTGTACATGTGGAGCAGCAAAGGAGTTATCTACAGAAAGGGAGAATGAGAAACTGCACAGTTTTCTCATGGGACTTAATAATGGTCTAAGTACAATTAGTTCCCAGATTCTCAATATGGAGCCTCTACCCTCACTAAGCAAAGCATTTGCATTGGTAGTTAAGGAGGAGAAATAGAAAAGAATAGTCAGTAGCAGAATCATTACTCAGGATGCAACTGCACTGACATTCAAGTTTAACAGAAATAAGGAAGAAAAGAGGAAACACAAGTGCACACTGTGGTAAGATGGGACACTTCTCTGAAGATTGCTTTACTATAAAAGGATATCCTGATTGGTGGCCTAAAGATAGACAGACAAGAGGAGAGAAGATATCTGGTCAGAATTTCAGATTCAAGAAGGCTAATACCAGTTACAATACATATACAAATCAAAAGGAAGGAACATCATCAACATTACCATTCAGTCAATCTCAAATTGATCAACTTCACTCCCTACTAGCAAATCAGAAGATGGATAAACAAATCAACTTTGCTGGTCTTACTCAAAAGATGGTTGGATAATTGATAATGGTGCTACAGACCACATGACTGCAAATAAGAATTCACTGTCAAATACCCAACTAGCTACTTTTAAATCTCTTGTTAGACTACTAGATGGTAAAGATGCACAAATTCATTCTATTGGTACCTTAAACTTGACTGAAAGCATCAAATTACAGAATGTCTTATGTGTACCAACTTTTACCTGGAATTTGTTGTCAGTAAGCAAACTCACCAAAGACCTAAATTGTTATCTGATATTTTATCCAAATTCTTGTGTTATTCAGGACCTACACTCGAAGAGAATGATTGGCAAGAGTGAGATGAGGAATGGTCTTTAATACTTCAAGCATTCTTATAGCTCAATGGCAGTAACATGACAAGTCGAGAAATCTTCAATTCTGTGGCACAAACGTTTAGGTCATGTCCCCTTTAAAAATTTATCTAGCTTTTCCCAATTATCAGTTTTGTCTTTTAAGGATGAAGATATATGTTGTGATCCATGCCACACGGCAAAACAGACCAGAAATATTTTCCCTTTGAACTCCAAATTATCAAATAAAGTGTTTGAATTAGTTCATATGGATGTTTGGGGTCCATATAAAACCCCTTCACTATCTGGTTGCCACTATTTCTTGACACTAGTTGATGATCATAGTAGATGCACATGGGTTTATCTGTTAAAACATAAATTTGATGCACCTCACTGTTTTAAAATCTTCCATGTTATGGTCAAAACTCAATTTCAGACCAAACTTCTCATGGTAAGAAGAAACAATGCACCTGAGCTTAGTTCTGGACAAATGTTAGTATTCTTTCAACAAAATGGAGAGAGCCTTCAAACTTCTTGCCCCATAACTTCTCAACAAAATGGTGTAGCTGAAAGAAAACACAGACGCCTCTTAGAAGTAGCAAGGGCATTACGTTTTCAAGCAAACCTTCCTATAAAGTTTTTGAGAGAAGGTGTCTTAACAGAAACTTACCTGATAAACTTCATGCCTTCACAGAAACTTGAAAGGAAAAGCCCTTATGAGAAACTATTCAAAAAGCCTCCCTCTTTAAGTCACTTAAGGATTTTTGGTTGTCTCTGCTATATGCATTATAAAAGTACTGACAAATTTGAAAATAGGGCTAAACCATGTGTCTTCTTAGGATATCCAGTTGGACAAAAGGGTTATAAGGTCTTTGACAGAGAAACACAAAAGAGTTTGGTGACAAGAGACATAGTATTTTATGAAAACAGTTTTCCTTATGTCCCACAAGCAATGGAACATGAAAATGTCACACAACCAACCAATAGACCTAACTATAACCTTGAAAATGAGACCCTGGATCAAATAGAGCGATCAATCGAAACTGTAAATGATGAAAACATTCCCTCCACAAATGTGCAAGAATTGGAAACTACAAATAACAATGAACAGCAGGTAAATGATCAAAATGTGGTATCACAAAGACCTCAAAGGACGAGAAGATCTCCATCCTACTTGTCTGATTATGAAGTGAGACTGCCACAAGTAGGAATGTCATCCTCATCCCCTGACAATCCTTCCTCTTCTGGTAAGGTTTATGATCTGTCACATTATATTGGATATGGAAATTTTAATGCTGCACACAAGGTATTTCTCGTAGCAATTGTCAAAGAAAGAGTACCTACTTCTTATGATGAAGCCAACAAAGATCCTAGATGGCAATTAGCCATGAATCAAGAGCTTTCAACCTTGGATTCAAATAAAACTTAGACACTGGAACACTTGCCATCAGGAAAGAGACCTATACACTGTAAATGGGTTTATAAAGTTAAGTACAAATCAGATGGTAACATAGAAAGGTTAAAAGCAAGACTAGTAGCCAAAGGCTATAGACAAAGAGAAAGAGTTGATTTTACAGAAACTTTTGCACCTGTTGTGAAACTAACAATAGTTAGATGCCTACTATCTATTGCTGCTGCCTAGAATTAGGAACTGCACCCGTTTGATGTTCATAATGCCTTTCTTCAAGGTGATTTAGATAAGGTAATATACATGACACCTCCATTGGCTTCAAAGTTGAAGATGGAAGAGTATGCAAACTTCAGAAGTCATTGTATGGCTTGAAGCAGACCCCAAGATAGTGGTTCCAAAAGTTCTCTTCAGCATTAACTAATTATGGTTTTGTGCAATCCAAAGCAGATTATTCATTGTTCGCAAAAAGAGAGGTTCACAGATTGAAGGAATGAAAGGATACCTGCACAACACCTTCAAGATCAATGATCTATGTAAACTTAAGTACTTTCTGGGACTTGAGGTTGCAAGATCATCTACAGGCATATTCCTTTCACAGAGGAAGTATGCGTTGGAGCTTTTACAAGAAACAAGGATGGAAGATTGTAGACCAGTTACTTTTCCTATCCAACAACAACATAAACTTGGGGAGGCATCAGGAAAGCAATGTGCAGATCCAGGACAATATAGAAGACTAGTTGGTAAGCTGCTCTACCTAACAATCACAAGACCTGATATCACTTATGTAGTTAACTTGCTTAGTCAATTCATGAAAGAACCATTGGAAGAACACTTGGATGCAGCATTAAGAGTTCTAAGATATCTGAAGAACTCACCAGGGCAAGGACTATTGTTTCTAGCAAACAACAACTTGAAATTAACAGGTTTTTGTGATGCTGATTGGGCTGGCTGTCCTAATACAAGAAGATCAACTACTGGATATGTTACTAAACTTGTTGATACTCCTATCTCATGGAAATCCAAGAAATAACTGACCATCTCTAGATCATCTCCAGAAGCAGAATACAGATCAATGGCCAGTCTAACAAGTGAGTTAGTTTGGCTCAAGGCACTTATGAGGGACCTTACTGTGTTTGAAACACAGCTAATGAGAACTTTTTGTGATAGTCAAGCATATATTTATATTGCCTCAAATCCTGTCTTTCACGAGAGAACAAAGTATATAGAGCTTGATTGCCATTTTGTCTGAGAAAGGATGCAAAGTCAAGATATAGAAGCCACTCATGTGTTTTCTCGGTTTCAACTAGCTGACATACTTACTAAAGCACTTGGAAGAGATCAGTTTCAATTTCTAACAAGTAAGTTGGGAATGTTGAATCCACATGCTCCAACTTGAGGAGGAGTGTTGAAGATACAAATGTTACTTGCACTACAAGCGAGATATAAGTCCTAATCCTAAACTGAGTAAGTCTAGCTTCTGTTGGTGGCTAACTAGGAAGAATATAACTCCTTCTATATTTAGGAGTAGAATATAACTCCTGTTGTATTTAGGAGTTTGGATCTAATGTGTATAAATACACCATATCAACCAATAAAGAAATCAATGAGTAAGTTAAACTCAAAACACCTAAAACTTCAGACTTACCTAGTGAATCGGCAGTTATGTGTAAGGCTGTAGCATCTGACAATGATTCATTGGTCACAGTAGCAACGAATGATTTTCTAGAACCTTTAGAGCTACGTTTGGAGGGAGCTTTGGTTGGGTCCCACCAATCTGGGTATCCGACCAATTCATAGCATCGAGCTTTGGTGTGGCCTGTACCACCACAATAGGTGCACACACGTAGTTAACCAGAGGTGGTAGATGTCTTGGTGTTGACTTCAAAGATGCGGCAGGTTTCTGTAGAGGACGGTGATTTATAGTTAGTCATCCGTAATGCTGGAACTGGGGTACGACGAGCAATCAGTACCACAGAGTCGGGGGTTTATGAGTCCCTAGTTAGGATGGTTTGGCGATTTTCTTCACGCCGAATATATGCATATGTTTGTTCAAGATCAAGGCTTGGATTCATGCGAAGAATTTCTCCACGTACCTGATCAAAATCACAGTCGATTCCATTCAAAAAAATATGAGTGCGTAAGTGTTCAACAGAAGCTTTGTATAATTTGATATCATCTGAGTTCTTCATTTGGATTTTATCACTATGATCAAGTGTAAGAAAATTACTGTTTGGTCCTTTACTTGGACCACACACCTTTTTCTTCCCCAAAATATGGTCATCATAGAAGA
>JBBYHH010577506.1:0-10705 GCA_038382905.1 Daphne laureola
CAGTGTGTCATGCACACTTTAGCACACCTTAAGAGATATAAGGAAGGAGAAAAGTGAAAGAAGAAACACATGACCGCATCTGTTGACATCAATCCACATCCACATCTTACATATCATCCCTCACCGGAAACCACTTCCATAAGGAGGGGCGGCTGTCAAGCTCGCCGGACGTATCCACTTCACCGGAAGACATCGTCGTGGGCCACTCTATCTTCTTCCTTTGTCTTCGCATCGAGGTAATTTTCGCCTTCTCCCTCCACCATAGAGCAGTAGTGGCTCACCGGCGACGTTCCTTGCCGGAATCACACCACCACTTGCAACCAGCTGCTCCCCTTCTCTTCTTCCAGTTCTGTTGAGACTAGACAATTATGATGCGCCTGAATAACTAAATGATGTACATTCGATAAATTATGATGCACCGTAGACAAATTATGATGCGCCAGTATACAAAACTGAAGTAACAAAGATTTGAAGAAAAATGAAATGCTCAAAGCTATTCAAGCTAATTATTATGATGCGCCCATGAGATAATATGATGCACCATTTTAATAAAGATGATGCACCATTGAGATTTAAACCAAATAATCTATATTATTATGAACAAAGAGGTAGACAATTATGATGCACCGTTCCAATGAAGATGATGCAATATTGTGATTTAAATCAAGTAGTCCACATTATTACTAGAAAATATGTAGATAATTATGATGCACGCATATGGCAGTATGATGCACCATTATAATAAATATGATGCACCATTATGATTTAAACCAAACAATCCGCATTATTACTAATAAAGATGTAGACAATTATGATGCGTCCACGAGATAGTATGATGCACATTTACGATGAAGGTGATGCACTATTATGATATAATCCAAGTAGTACACATTATTATTAGCAAATATGTAGATAACTACGATGCGCGCACGTAACAATATGATGCACACCTATGTCAAAATGATGCACTAAGTTCAAGATTGGTGCTTTTTGGAATTAATAACCACATCCTGCAATATAAGTTTAATAATGATGCATCTAGTTATGTCTATGATGCACTCTAGCTAACCAATGATGCACTCCCAGAATCTATCCTTCTTCTCCTGAATGATGCACCTAAGAAACACTACTAGCTATGAACAATTATGATGTACCCACGAGACAGCATGATGCACTGTTATAATAAAGATGATGCACCATTATGATTTAAATCAAGTAGATCAAATTATTACTAGCAAATATGATGCACCTATGAGATAATGTAATGCACCTTTACAATGAAGATGATGCACCATTATGATTTAAATAAGTATTCCACATTATTACTAGCAAATATGATGCGTCCGCGAGACAGTGTGATGCACCATTATGAAGTAGGAAAATTGTAACTTCATACTTTTTATGTAGTTTATGGTTACATCATTTTAATAAACAGGTGCATCAAAATGATTTGAAGGCGTATCAGTAAGGTACGAAGATGCATCATATTTATATTAGTGCTCAGTCTCCTCTGCCACTTGTCATCATCCTCCAGCTTCAGCTCCAGCTCCTTAGGCACGTGCTTAAGCTTTAGTGCCTCCTCTTTCTTCTGCGTTTCAGCTTCTGTCTCCACCACCGCCCTTCTTTTCTTATCCCAGAACCTTCTCCGACTTGGATCTATTAGTGCCTCCTCTTGAGTTCTTCTTTGTTTCAGCTTCTCGAAAGTGAGAGATCGGCGACGGAGAAGGCAACGAGGTGGCGACGGTGACAACCACTAATTACTCTCATTTATGTGATTTAATCATAAATTAGCAATTTAAAACATTGTTTTTTCACTCAAATTTTTAACTGGAAAATGGATCTTGGGAGAAATAATTAAGAGATGAGGTTTCATGTTGGTAGGCACAAGATTTCAGAGCTCCTTTTCACTAGACAACATCAACTCCGGCAAAGCAAGAAGGTTAAGATCAAATTGCGGGCGGTGATGGTGGACATGGAAGGGTGGTTGTCAGTGGTGGAGGGAGGCTTGTGGTGGCTGGCCTTGTTGTAGACGTTGCACTTGTGGGTGAGATTGACGACGTCGAAGGAAGGCGGTGGTGTAGAGTCGGAGGAGGAAGTAGATTGTCGATTTTAAGCAAAATGACAATTTTGTAAATAGAGAAAGAAGTGCAGACTTTAGGACACTTTAAATGATGCACACTATATCTTAAGCCTAAATTTAATTAGTGTAAGATCGATTTATTCAATGGATGAATCTAATAATTTAGTTACCTATACATGCGTAATTTTATCTATAATTCATGTTGGTGTTAAGTCCATTTACGATTAAAATAGTAAGCCTGTGAATTGGAGTTTTTGAAATTTGGCGGGAGGTTTTATGAGAAGAAAACTAAAAAGGGGATTGTTTTATTACCCAGTAATATTTTTTTATAATTAAGAAATATTACACCCTTTTATTAATAGTTTTGAGCAAAATACACCCCAAGAAAATTTAAAGGACCACCCATAATAAACTTATATTTTAACTAACAATTATTCTACACGGGAAGATAGAGAAAATAAAAATATGAAAACAATTATTCCGCGATGCTCTCTTCTTCGCTAGGGTTTCTCCCTGGATGTGCCGCGCCGTCGCTGGGTGCCGCCGTGTCTGGGGCTCATCAAAGTCGAATCGCGGCGCTTGGTCCAATCTCGTGTTTTCCGGCTCCACCTGCCGTGTGTTGTCCCTTGCCATATGGAGTTTACCCTCAGACTATCCCGGCTCATCAGAGTCCGATCATCGCCAACGCCTCGTCGAGGATGTGTCCATCGTCTTTCGTTGTTCTCTTCCCTGGGCTCACTCAGAAGTGTACACAGGTCCACTTGGCTTCACCGCCTTGGTTGCCGACCCTTGCTTGCTCTCGGAATAGTGCCACTGTTAGGTTTCACTGGCAAGGCTTCCCCTGGTGGAATCTGTTGCTCGGTAGCCTCGCCAGGTGCTGGTAGATTATGCCAGGGTTTCCCCAGTTTGCCCGTTCTATGGTCGACAGACTTGCTTCATTTTTCATGGAGCCCGACGTCGTCGGAAGTGCCTCAGTTGGTTTTTTGTCTCGCTTAGTCTCCGAATCTAATTTTTCCTTAATTGGTTGTTTAGTTGGTGGATCCGGGAGGTTGTATGGAAGGCGGGCAAATGATTGGGTGGTTAGTATTGGGTAGCGGACGTTGGGCCTGTGATCGGTGTTTCCGCTGGGCGGTGTAATGTCTCGTCCTACCTGTGGGGATGACGTCCTTGGCTTCGAGTGGATGAGGTTCTAGATCTTCCTCGTCTCGTGGTACTTGGGGAATGAATGTCGAATTGATCGCAACTAGTGTGGTTCGGTCGATGAACTTTTGGTTGTGGGTGCGTCTGTGGTTATACTGTAGCTGGTTGGAGACACCAAGGAGCTTTGTGAAAAGTATTTTTGCAAGGTTGAGACATTGCCTAACTTCCCATTTGGCTTCGAGCTTAATGATGTAAGTGCTTATTCCGAAGATGTTGCGTGTGGATACCTTCTTTTAAAAATCTCTAGGATGATTAGTGTAGCTTGCCGATGCATTCCTCTAGCAATGGTGTTTCTTCGATGCGTAGTCCGGCCTTCTGACTCCGTCCTGGATAGTTGGTTTTCAGATATTATTTCCTTCTGGTCACGGTTTCACTATACTTTATTTCCATGTTTTTTAGTCATTTTAGTTTATGTTTTTTTGTTCGGGCACTTTATTACTTTTCTTGTCTTTAGTTATGTTTTTTGTTCGCTATTGCTTAGAGACAGATAGTCTTGTTAAGGATTTGTCCCTGTTTGTTTTGTTATTATCGACCCGTATGATATCAAAATAATAACATTCCCTTAAAAAGAAATTTCTACGGGGACCATCTTCGTTTCCAATATCAAACAATATTTTAGTGGAAGGGATCGGACTAGAGTTGTGATGAATAGACCGATAAGCAAACTTTCTCGATTAGAGTCTCTTTGAGTCGTGTTTATTAAGCACAAGTTCGAGTTTGAGTAGAGATGGGAACTTGATTCATAAACAAAATTTAGGTTAGAGCTTACATTAGTTCGACTAATGTTTATCAAGCTATCGTGCAATGTGTGTTGAAATTAAGCTACTTAGCTAGGATGGTAAAGATGCAAATAATGTAAGTAGCATAATTTATTATTTGACTAAACTTGTAGTATAAAGATATTTGGTGAGTTATCCGGCCGAACTCAAATTATCTACATTAGTTTTTAGTTTTAGATAAGTTTTCGAATCGTGCATGAGCTATTGAGCCGAATTTGAACATTCTATCAACTGAAGTTCAAACTTGCATGATCATGTTAGCCACCGGTGGATGAGCATGGGCAAGTTTTTTGGGTCATTAGAGTCCTAGTTCATTTTAACAAATTTTTTATAAGATGTGGCTTGTATATTTTTAATTATGTGTATATATGATATTTTTATTTACAATTTTTTTATTGAATTATTGATAAATATTCTCTCTGTCCATTTTCAGATGCACTATTTCAACCAGCATATAAATTAAGAATGTGTGCTGATTTGAGAATAAAGAAGTAAAATTTGTATATAAGATAAAAATAATTTTTTTCAGTGAAAAGATAAAGTAGGGATAACAAAGTAAAAATTGAGTAAAAAACTTTTCATAAAAAAAAATGAAATAACTTTTTTTGTATAACCCAAAAAGATAATTGTAACAACTTTTAAGAGATGAAAGAAATTCTATATAAAACTTATGTTTTAATTTATTAATTTTTTTATCTATTATTATTTTTTTCCCACTCACTTAATATTCAGACCCTAGATCCGTCACTGATGTCGAAACTCAAACTAAATCCAAAACATTCGAGCATAACATAATTTAAACTCCACTTTATGGATGCAACTTTCACCAAATTTGAGGGTCTAATTTAAGTTGACCCAATATATAGTTAAATAGCATATCCAACAGAGAAGAAAAGCGTAGGAATCATGTCGCCCAGACCCATGTGATCCAGTTTCTTAATTCCATTGACATATTCTGGAATACCATCACATGCATGGTCTCTCTCTCTCTCTCTAGGTAACTTCCACTTCCATTCTCAAGTACTTCATCAAGAACCGTACATCATGTATGTCTACTAGCTAGATACCTGTTTGGCATTTATGCTGTTTTATTTTATTTTATTTTATTTTCTTTCCAAAATCACAACTGTACTGTACGTGCCAACCATTATTGGGAGGGAGACACTAATAATGATTAGGGGAAAGTGTTTAGGAGCAAATTATTCTGTTAATTAATCACTCTGCCATGTGACAGTACTGCACACTGTCACAAGTTTTCTTATTTCCCCACCTTCGGTTTATAATAATGTTTCAAAGAATGCTATACTCACTCTATCTCAAAGAAAATGTAAGCGTTTGATATCTGATGTTGTATTTGATTTAGCCTCAGTTAAGTAGAGGTAGAATTGTTTTTTTTAGGAAATTTAGGAGTGTGTATTTTGAATAATGGATGATATGTATGTCAGTAGGGAAATTTGAAAAAAATATTATTTTATAAAAATTTAATGGATTTAAGGTTATTAAATATATTGAGATCGAGAAAATTGAAAAAATATTTTGAGAAAAAATGTTGGTGAACTAAGCCTTAAATTGTTAAGAAATATATTTTAGAAAGAAAATTCTGTAGTTAGAAATTAGAAATGTTAAGTTATCATTTGCATATATTAATATTACTCCTGTCCATATATTTTTACTAGTTACATTTTTTGTTCAGCATTTAATTTATAGATTATTTTTTTTAATATTTTAATATATAAAGTTAAATAATTTATATACATAAGATATATCAATGTGTAGTTTATAGAAATAATTTTTTCAAATATTTTAAACAAAAAATTTGAATCAAATAAAAAATTAAAAATAAAATGTAACTATTAAATAAGGACGGATGAAGTATTTGTTTTCTATCTTATAATGTTAAAGAAAAAAGTTCACTACTTAAATGATAAAAACCAAACACTCGAATCTTTTTAGAACAGTGGGTACATTTGTTTTACATTTTTCAGATTCTTCGATTAAAATTTGACATATTATCTGATCTATGAGTATGTTGGATAAAAAAGAACACATCAAGTTTACATTCAGAGAATAAGTGTAACAATAAGTGTTGGTTTATCAATTTGTCTTCTCTTCTATATTCTCTTTTACTATTAACTATTAAGCACTCGGTTAATTTTTGTGAAGGTTAAAGGGTAGTTAAATAAAGTCATTTGTTTGAAGATTTACTTTTACAGAGTACACATACTCTCACTACTCAACCTTATTAATTACTCCATGCATGTTATTAGATTTCTTTTTTGTTAATATAGAAATACTCATGAAATGTCTCGTAGGGCTTTACAGTTCCTGCGCACCGCCGCCACTCATTTTCTCCTCTTTCCGGCCAGCGATGGCTGCCTGGCACTCTTTGCTCCCTTCTTTTTGGTTCCTGCCTCGGGTCCGGCGATTTTGCTCCATTACCGTTTGCTCGGCGTTCTCTGCATGTGGATGGGGCTCGTTTCGGCTCTCCGGTGTCAGCTCCAGTGCATTTCTTTCGACGTCTGGCGCATCACAGTTCACCAGCCTCACTCCGGGGCTTTGGGTGTTGCGTTTTGGTATGATTTTCTGGGGCCATGCCTAGGGGCGCTCTGTGCCGAGACGTCATCGGGTTGGAGCTTCACAGCTCCGGTTCTCCAAGGGGCGACAATGGCTGGGTCTGGGTGCCCTGGGCTTGGTTGTATGTTGATCGGTCCTGGTTGTGGGTTAGGTGCAACGGCTTAGCCTGACTACAGATTGGGAGTCTCAGCCATGTGAGGGTTATATCCTATGACTTGAGAGTTTTTCGGTTGGTGCGGTTGGCGTGGATCTCTTGGGGTGTAGTTGCTGGTATGGGACATAGTCAAAGGAGAGATGGGTCTGGTCCGATGGTGGATGTGCGAGTGTCGTGAAAGGCAGGCTTGAGCATTGGCTCACCATGCCTGAAGCAGTGAGGAGTTATGGTCTGGGTGTGTGGGTCCTGGAGCCATTCTCATACATTCAGTATTTTTATTTGGATTGGACATGCAGTATGGTGAGGTAGTGGCTAGGTAGCTATTTTTTTATGATTTTATGTAGGTAAACATGCGATTCCTTCTTTTCTACCCGGATCTCCTCGTAGTGGCGGGTCGTTTCCAAGTGTGTTTGATACATCTTGGGCGTTGTTTGATTGCCCTCGTACTGAACTTCCATGTTGCAGACAAAAGTCCAAATGAAGCTGATCGGCTAGGTGGTAGAAATCTGGAATCCAATGCGTACATGATGCTTATTATCAAGCTATGGCTTAAGCTCTATCTCATATTATTGTATGCGTCCTTTATTTTAGGTATTTCTTTAGTTGTTATTCTGGACTCAACTTTGCTTTATGTTGGTTTTTAGTCGGTTTGGTGACTAGCTACAACCTTGCTCACCTCTGGTTAGGGCCTTTGGACTTATTATTAAGGGCTATGTCCATTCTCTTTAGGTTGTTTCCAGCTTTCGCCGGCTGATTTAGAATGAATGTTATTTCCTTAAAAAAAAAATTACTTTTAGAGTTGTTTTCATAATCTTTTATTAAAGAATTTGACATTTTGCCATTCTTTTTTGGTTTTATTATCAGATAGTCCTCTGAACTATGTTGACTCAATCACTTTAGTCCCTGAACTATAAAACGTGTCAACTCAGTCATTCAACTATGCATTGTCAAACACTTTACCCATTTGGTCGTATTAATATTAGTTGATCTTAAGGAAAATGCCTATTATGATTCTAGTTATTTCTAATCTATACCCAAAGTTCCTAAACCTATCAGATCTAACAAAAATATCATCTCACTGGATTTTCTAGGTGGTGCGTCGGATTAAACAGAGAAGCAGGGTTGGCCACTATAGCCCCTTGAAATTTTGAATTTAAACATTTGCAACTTAATACTTTAAATTCTTACAAATAGGTCACTCATTTCTAAAAAAACTAATAGCGTTAGAGTCTCATTGAGCGAGTTACCGAGTTAAATGACTAGAGTGCTTGAAATTATATAGTTCAGGGACTGAGTTGGCACATTTTATAATTCAGGAATTAAATTGCACGAGTTAACATAATTTAGGTGACTATTTAATAATAAATCATTCTTTTTTACTTAAAGAAATATTAATTGAACAATTTAATTTTGAAGCATGTTTGGTATCGAAAAGAATATGCATTTGTCAAGTTCACAATAATAGATTGTGAAAGTAACTGTAAAACAATTGTTGTTGCTAACAATTGCTAAAAGTTAAAGTAGTGTATTGAATAATGGAAAAAAAAAAAAAAAATTCTCCTACCTAGGGTAGAGGAAAGTCCTTCTTTCAGCATACGTGACATACTGTTATTGATTGATATCATCACTATTAATTATGGATTGTCACATTCATAATAAATAGTGGCAGTCCTGTAAATAATAATTGTGACACGAGCCAATACTATATATCACGTATGCACGAAGGAGTACTTTCCTCCATCCCAGGAAGAGGAAAAATTTTGTCCATTGAAAAATTAAGAGTAATAATGTAGAGTATTGACTAACATTTTCAAGTGGGAATAGAAGTATATCTTTCTTTCTTTTTTTATTTTTATTTTATTTAATTTTTTGGGATAAGTTCTGTGACAAATTAGAAGTATTATTTCATCAAAATGTTGCTATCACATGCGATCTCTGAGAGTCTCGCAGTGTGGCTCACCTTTATTATTATGTCTTCTCATTGCTACTCACATCCATGCATTGCATACTCCCAATGTTTGTTAGATTATCTTACAATTATTCTGGATAAATTTGGAGAAATGTGTAACAGAATATGTACAAAAGTTTTGTTGCAACATATATGTATAAAAATTGATGCAGCAATATGAAAACATTTTTTTTCATAATGTTTGTATCATTTTAGCATAAAGATGTGTATATGACAATAATAGCATTTGATGTCTAAAATCTGACATAGTATCTTTTAACAAACAAAACGGAGTAGTATACTAAAAAGATATGACATCACATATCAAAGATTTTGAAGAGGTCTGTTCAAAAATAGACATATCAAAAGAGTATAAATTATAAAAGGGGATAAGATTTTGTTCTATGAAAAAAATAAAATAAAATAAAACTCTCCCCCAGCGCCACCGCCATCGATCTATCATGGCCGGCGCTTCTTTCTAACGGGCGTGGCTAGTGCCGGTTCGGGCCGCCTGACCTACGAAACATCATGATGGTGCTGGAATTTCCAGTTGTCGAATGTCTCTCTTCCCAGTGACTGGACAGCCCTCGTCTTGGTGATGATACGCCGTATTGTCTGTTTCTTTGGAAACGTTGGCTTGGGAGGAGGGTACGTGTATTGGTGTCTATGACCTCTACGGCCGTTCGGAGGGCTGCTCTAGCGGGAGGAATTTTTTAGGGCTATGATAATTGTGCATAATTGATATATTTTTACCTCCAAACACGTGTTATTATTGAAGTTTGTTAATACTTAGTGTGGACGCAAATATATTTTTACAGGTATTCCATGTCGGGAGCAAAAATGGGAGAATCTTGATGGAAAAACGCGGAAAATAGCAAGCAGATGACCTAAATGCAAACTCGGAAGAGGATTCAAGGAAAAAAGAGAAAATTAGCTTCATTTGAAGTTGACACCAACTTTAAATAATCATATCTCATTTATCTGAGGTCCAAATCGAAAGATTCAAAAGGATAAATTTAAGTTCATAATGAAAGCTTTCCAACAAGACCAATTTCCACTTATTTGGAAGTTTGTAGCATTCTGTAGAGCGTTTTCAAGATGAGGTATCCAAGTAGACCCGTCAGGCGACCGGAAGCAAAATGTCAAGCGATCCTCTGACCCCAGAAACTGAAAAAATGATGATGGAGAGGAGGTCAGGCGAGTTCCAGGTGACTGGATGCACAAGCCCAGGCGATCGTCTAGCTGCCGACCCTCAATTTTAGTTCATTTTTAAATTCCTCCGAAAACATAATCTAAACAAGTTTTTTCTGCAATTTTGGAGCAATTTTTCTCTCTCAAAACTCGTACTTAGGATTTTGGGACTTTTTCTCATCATTTTTCATCATTCTAGCTTGGATGCAAGTTGTGTTATGGAAGATTGAAGACCACCATACAATTCCTAAGTTTTTCTATCTCTACTCTTCTTATTTTAGAATTATGTTCAACTCAATTGCGAAAAACAGTTTGAACATGAATAGGGAGTAGTTCATTCATCTTTTTGGTTACTTATGTAGTTGAATGATTGTTAGATGATATAAACATGATTGGTTATTGATTATGGTTGATGAGTAACACTTTCTTGAGCTTTAAGAAGGGATAGAGGAATTAGAAGAGCTATATAGTTCCTTGTACCTACCAAGTGTTTGATGAAATGATCGAGAGAGCAATTCATTGAATTAACCATGGAAAATTGTTAGATACTCTAGAATTATCTGATAATGTAATTTAGGATGTTACGAGGCTATACTTGGGTAAACCTAAAGCTTCCATTAATGATGCGAGCGGAGAGATTATGTTTGGTCATTAATGGAGATGATAACTCTAGCTTAGTAAGTTATGGTTTGAATTCTATTCATCTCCTCCGTCATTGCATGATTCTCAACCAGGCATGTCATCTAGCATCATCAACCCTAACCAACCAAGGGGACCTT
>JBBYHH010577616.1:0-10704 GCA_038382905.1 Daphne laureola
CCCACAAGTGTGTGTTTCCGGTGTTTTGAGCCTTCATGGAGATCTTCCTGTGTGAGCGTGATTTCTTCAGCATCTGCAAGTAGCGGGTCGAGTTCAAGGCTGAAGTTGGGATTTTGGCGGACTTTTATGTTTTCGTTTCTTTTCCTGGCCTTTTGTTCTTCTTCAATTATTCTGACTGACCATGGTTTGGAGGTACTGGGGGTGGCCGAGCAATTGGATGCTGTAATTTGAGGGGTTGTCTGGGGGATTTGTTCGATGGGAGCAAAGTGGTCCGATGCTTTCCTAGTCGCCGGAGCTTGAGGATCGGGACCATCATCGTCACCGGTTGTGTTGCGTTTATTTTCTTCCTGGGAGCTTCTTCGCCTCGTCGCCATCGACGCTTGTTGCTTGGGTGGGCAGGGGGTGGCTGATGCTTGGCCAGTCATCGGAGCTTCTGGGTCAGAGCCGTCGTCCTCGCCGGTTGTGTTGCGATGAGTTTCTTCTTGGGATTTTCTTCGTCTCATTGCCATCGATGCTTGCTGCTTGGATGCGTAGGGGGTGGGCGATGCTATCCCAGTCACCGGAGCTTCTGGATCAGAGTCGTCGTCGTCGCCAGTTGAGTTCCCGTTAGTTCCCATCGACGCTTGTCGCTTAGTTATTTTTACTTTCGGTGGATCTACGCGAGGTCCACCGTGAGTCGTTTTTCCACGCTTCATCATCCACCTTGAACGCCGGCGACGCTCGGGGCAGTTCCCCTCCGGTGATTTTTGGGCCAAAGTTTAGAGAGAAGGTGGAGAAAACTCTCTCTCTCTAAAAGTCGACCGTTGTTGTGATTGTTCATATTTTTGTGCCGCCAGTTCCTTGAGTGAAACCGGCGCTTCCTTCATGATGTTTTGGAACTGCATCCGTTCTTGTTGTTCTCGCTTGCATTCATCTTTGTATCTCTGTTGATCTTCTTGGTATTGAGTTAGGAAGGCTTCAAACTGATTTTGTAGCAGCGATTGGAATCACCCATAGCGTTTGGATCTGATACCAAATTGTTATTGTCCAGATCTGGTTATGGGATTTAGTCAGAGTAGAAGTGGTTAGGGCTAGTGGAGAGAACTCTACAGTCTCAAAGGTTAGAGAGAACCTTCAATTCTCAAGAGAAAACACATCTGAGTTCGATCCTTCTTCTGTATTTCTATCTGTTCCAAATAAATACACGTAGAAAGTAACTTCCCCACTTTCCTAGGATCCTAAAAGATAACTTCCACATAAGATACATCCTAACTTCTCTCAACTCCTAAACCTGCCTCCTAATAACTAGCAATAAAATTGGAATAAATATAAATTACCTAACACTATGTAGCCGCCTGGAGACTAGATACAAATACTATATATATATATGTGTGTATGTATATAATGTTATGGACGTGCATTGATAAGTCTTCTAGATTTACTACTATATTTTTATCCTTACGTTTATAAACTAGTCTTTTGTTTGCAGATCAAAAACTTACCAGCCAAGTTCATGAGATTGTAGGGAGAATTAATGGACGATTTGGAACTCTCACTGCAGTTCCAATACATCACTTGGTTTGTGTTCTTATTTTCATCATCACCATCATCATCATCATTAGCACCTTAATCCCAACTACGTTGTGTTCTTATTTTAGACCTTAATTTTACTCAAGTAAATTCAGAATGATGTACGTTGAACCTTGTCTCCTCTTTTCTGAGTTGAACTGAACCTGCTTAGTTTTAAGGGTGCTGTTTCTCAAGATTACAGATTATCTCATCACTTTAACATGGCTGCTATTAACAATGTTCTTAGTATACCCTTTGAAAGTAATCAAAATAACGTGAGCTTTTTATGTGACTGATTATGTCATTAAATTTATTAAAAACAAACAAATAGATGTGTTATCTCTACTTGAGGTCTTATAGCTGGTACTTATAATGGTTCCGTAACTCATGTATGCCTAAATTTCTAATAGTCATTATTGTTATGTAGCTCAGATTTCTTAAAGGGCTTTCTATCTCAATTTACAGGATCGCTCACTTGATTTTCATGCGCTATGTGCACTTTATGCTGTTACAGGTATCCTTTTATTTCACAAGTATTAGTAACGATGGTTCCTGCCATACGTAAATTTTTCTTACCAACATGAAAAGCTGCCCCTGAATCAATAAGACTGAAACTGGAATATGCATGAGAAGGGTTTGAACTGGATTCAATCAATCAAACAAATCATGTCTAAGTGAGAAGGATGGGAAAAGTGTTTCATTTTTTCATAGTAAACACTAATTTTTGGCCATCCTGCGCTTTGCTGTGAGTGTGAACTTAAAATGAAAATATGAATGATTTTTTTGGGTGTGTTCTTTGTGAAAGTTTTTGGTAAAAAAATGAGTGTATGTTAAATGGTGCTGATGTATGTGAGAGGAAGATTTGAAGAGAAAGAGTTGATGAAATAGTCTTTTCCTAAAAACAATGTGTGGAAACAGACACTTAGTATTAATCTATTATGAGCATATATTGTACACGTGAAATTAATGTGTGCGCAAAAAGTTTGGATATGCAAATTTGGAATTATGAAAAAAATTGTATTGGTACATTAATTTTTATTATAAAGATAAATATAATTATTTTCTTAATTGGCATGTTTGATTTACAATGTTGGTTAAAGTCTTTGCGTAATTAAATTTATCTCACCTACAACAAAGAGTAAAAAAATTGAGATCAAATCAAAAAAGAAAAAATAAAATCATGTAATGGTAAAAGGTAAGGAAAAACCAAAAGGAAAAAAAGAGTAACTATGGCGTTGTCATCGAAAAAAATTAAAAACCTAGTAAATTAACAATAAATAAATTGAGGTTCACCCACCCTCCTCAAATGTGTGTGTGAGTATATTAGTGTCAGACTGTAAATTTTGTTTTACAATATATAATCAACATTGTTCATATGCATTTAGGTCACTTGTTAGTTGTATGCAAAGAATAACAGGGATCTAACAATAACATGTTCAAACTGTTGGGGCTTAAGCACAAATTCTTATATAGTAGTAGGGTCCGTTTAAGGAATTATCCAAAATGGACACGCGGGGTTTTTTTACAACTTTTTTAAAAGATGAAGGAGTTTTCGAAAGTTTTCCAGATAAACAACAGTCTCTTATTCCAACTATTGAGGCCATTAAATAAAGTGACTTCTCATGTTGTAACCCCAATTGTCCCAAAAGCACCATTGGGAACACTAGTAGTCAAAGAAGTGAGTTGGATTTAATTGTACCATTATTAAATCTATGGAGCTGAATGCCTAATAATTTCAAAATGAAGGATCTTTTTTTAATTCACCCTTCTACTGTAGGAGGAACAGTGATTTTTTGCTATTCGGTTAGTATATATACATAATTAAATCAAAGGGTATAACTACAATTCAGGGTTATATGATCAAGCAGTTCTCTAAGTGTGTATTCAATTTGTAAGCATGTGTATCATACAGAAAACAAAGAGCATTGTTAGACTTTTAGCTTACCAGATCACTCTGAGAAAGCAAGGAGAGGAGGTTTGGGGTGGGATAACTCGAGGCGTGAGAAATGATAATTCATTAGTCAGAGCTTTACCATCTAAATGATTCTTTGTGCTGGTTACCTAAGTTCATGTAGTGTTTTGTTGTATGCTTCCATTTATAAGTATCAGTTGAGAAGATTTGTTTCTTCTCTACACAGATAATATGTTGAAGTCTTTAGTTGGAGATGGGAAAAGTTAACCCGTCCTGTAAACATGATTTAAACCGCCAGTTAAGTTGAACCAATTTGTTGGTTTAACTGCTAAATTTAAGGGACTTGAACCTGTTCAAAGTTGAACCTAACAAATTTGACATTTAGATATGCCTTTGATTCAAAATAAGTAGATACAAGAAATAAACAATGATCTATATTTAAGCAAATATGTGTAAAGAATACCCAATTTTTTTTGTCCTAGTATGATATGAAACTTGAAAATGACACAATCAAATGACCTGATTAGTGATTACTGCTAAACATATTGACTTGATTTCCTAACCCAAATCAACTTGGAAACCAGCATGAAATGAGGTGGTCTGAGTCATGCTCTGCCATCTTAAATAACTGGATGTTTCAACCAGAAAAATGGCAAAAGGTCATATCCCTTTAATGACCTTAGGTTTTCAGTGAATAAATGCTTGCTCATACGAAACATTTTTAGTTACTGGATTATATAAGTTTTTGTAGATAGATATCTTGTTTTGCATATTTGCCTTTAATTCAGTCTGGGGTCAGCACTAATGATCAGTTTATTCTCTAAAATTAATGTGTCCTTTTGTTTGGTGGTTTAGATGTAGCTCTGGTAACATCATTGCGAGATGGAATGAACTTAGTGAGTTATGAGTTTGTTGCTTGCCAAGCTTCAAAGAAAGGAGTCCTCATTCTCAGCGAGGTATGTAAAGTTTACAACTAGACACATATAATGGAGAAACTACAATCTGAGGTTCGCCTGCCAACCACTGGAAAAAGCAGTCAGGAAAGAAATACTTAAGATATCTGAATGCTTTGTCCATTCATTTCTTTAAGAAGGGTGTTGCACTAGATTCAATATAAAGATGCTCTACATTCTTTATCTGCACTGCATTGTGTGTTTTCTGAAGGGTAAAAAACCTTTCTCATTTGTTCTCCTAATTCGGTTCCTGCAACTTGAATTACAACGGAAAAGAGCCGGTGGAAAACCCCCTAGGCCAGCGGAAGACGGAAAATATAGTACTGAAATGCAAATGAATACAACTTTTAAATCCTAACCCCAATGCTAAAAGCTCACAACAAACTAAGAAAGTCGACACAGAGTTACGCAAATAACTGTTCCAAACTAATGTCATTCCTGTCTTGGGCCATAGCAATTTCCCTAAGAGCCACACTATCATAAGATCTCTCAGATCTTTGGAACTTACCCGGTTTCTCTCCTCCCAAATGGCATAAATTGTGTCTGCTAGAAGACTTTCCCGAATCTTAGCTTTAACCTTCCTTTAGCCACTTTACTCATCCAGACGCAGATTCCTTCCCATTTCAGAGGGCAGCATTGAAGTTTGACGATAGTGAAAGATCTCTTTTAAACTTGACCTGAAAATACACATCTAAAGAATAGATGATTCCTATTTTCATCAAAATTAGAGCAGAGGGAGGACACATTTCTTATCGAAACAAGGTTTCCAACCTGCCACTCTACTGTATCTGCTGTAGATGTTTATCTGTTTTTGATAATGTTAAGATGATGCAGAATTTTCTATAATGATGTGAGCAACACAAGCCATTAGTCGGATTGCAGTAACAACATAATACAGGTCATGATGAAAGTCAGTATTGATCTTTCTCATCAGATAGCTAAAGATCTCTTTAAAACTTGACCTGAAAATACATATCTAAAGAATAGATAGTTCCTATTTTCATCAAAATTAGAGCAGAGGACACATTTCTTATCAAAACAAGGTTTCCAGACTGCCACTCTACTCTATCTGCTGTAGATTTTTATTCTGTTTATGATAATGCTAAGATAATGCAGAATTTTCTATAATAATATGAGCCACATGAGCCATTAATCCTTATTACAGTAACAACATTATACAGGTGATGATGAAAGTCAGTATCGATCTTTCTCATCAGACAAGCAGTGAAGAAAAATCTTTGAACTGATAACTCCCAACTAAACTTCATTTTCTGAAAATCATTAGCTTGAAGCCAATCTAACTTGTTCGAGATGTTAAAGTGCTTCGGTGCCACTATAATTTCCTCTTTCTAAATTGACATGAAGATAATCACTCGATCCAGATAAACATCTTTGGTTCTGTCGATTTCTAGAATTAAAATAAACAATTTATAGTGATTTTTGTGGTAAAACATGAAATGTTGCCCATAAAGCTAAAAAATTGGTGCTTTTTGCTTTTGGTGACTGCAGATTTTGCAACATATAATTCATTGTAGCTGTCTGCAGTTTGCAGGTGCTGCACAATCGCTTGGTGCTGGAGCTATATTAGTAAATCCTTGGAACGTCACTGAAGTTGCCTCTTCAATTGGCTATGCATTGGAAATGCCAGTAAATGAAAGAGAAAAACGACACCACCATAATTTTATGCATGTGACAACACACACATCTCAAGAATGGGCTGCAACTTTCGTCAGGTGCTGATCACAACCTAGTTTTCTTTTTTGTATCTTGCTGTTTCTTTCTCTTGTGTTCAGTTTTAATGTTGTATTACACTAGTAATAGTTAAGGAAAGATGGGTCAGACTTGGATTCACAAAAATCGTCTGCTGAACATGTACCATTACCTGGAAGCGATTGAGTTGTTTAACATACACTGCATGTTTGGTTGATGACTTATCTTAAGGGAATCAGATGGTCAACTTCTGAATATATCTGGCCAGTGAGTTAGCGGGTACATTTCTTAGTTTCTTGAAGCCAGCTAGGTCTTTCTACGTAGGCAAGATTTGAGCCTTTGGCCTAATGTGAAGAAGTGTAATCTGACTGGATTGTCAGTGTTGTGTATTTCTAATCTTCTCAAGTTGGAAATAGGATTATTTGGACCATTAGAGAGTTTAAAGGGAAAGGAAAACAAAGATGAAAAATGATTAAGAAAAATATGGACTAAAATCTTAATATGAGAATTATTTGTCGCCCTAACATACTGTTCTTGTCATATCTATCGTAAATTTGGATAACAAGTCCGATGATGATTTGAGAGGGCTTTGATTTTGATTTTTGTGACTGTGCTACGTGCTTTGCTTCTTCACTCGTAATTTTTCTGGTTTATTTATTTATGAACCTTATCTGACAGATGGGCCCCTTTTCCCTTTCCGTGTGAATTTCACCTTCCCTGCTTTGTCATAAGTTTCTAATTCAAACTTTACATGAATATTTTTTCCACAAACATGGAGAAAGTTCAGATTACTAATTGACAACAAAATGTCTTGGTTTCTTTTAAAGAATAGGGAGAATATTTTTTCCACAAACATGGAGAAGTTCAGATTAGTTTGATCAGTGATTTCCATAGGGAGGCAACTCCAGACAAGTCTACTCTAAAGAATAGGGACCCTTGGTTTCTTTTAAAAGACTGGCAGATCTCTACATTGTTTGAAATTATACGTTATGTTTCTTATGCGCCAGTCAATCACAGGTTTATAACAATTCTTCTATGTTCTTTTATGCAGTGAACTTAATGATACCATCATTGAAGCTCAATTAAGAACAAGACAGATTCCACCAGTGCTTCCAATAAACCTTGCTGTAGAGCGTTATTCAAAATCCAATAACCGTTTGTTGATACTGGTTGGTCGCATCTTAGGTTCATTTCACTATCTCATTAATGCAGATTTTTAATTTTCTCACTTTTACTCTAGTAGTCTGAATGGAAAGTGTTCTCTAAGAAAGTAATTGAACTGAATTTTGTAACCTAACCCCAGAGAATAAATATTGCTAGTAAAGGATACTTACTGTTTAAAGAGCTTATTTTAAAAGTAATTTCGTAAACTCCTCTAAGTGGAGAGTTTCAATAATAATAATATGTTGGAAAAATAACAAGTAAAGATAGAAAAGAACTCAAACTAATGTATCAATGAGAATGTGAAATGAATGCAGTCTTAATTATTGTGAAGGTTAGATAGATAGCTACTCTTATTGGGTGACTTTTCTGCAGAAGTTAAACACAATTGAACAAATAAACTCCTACCCAACGCTCATTTTAGTTTATATATATAAATGTAAAAGAAGATGCCAGTCATTGGTAACACAGATAAAATGAATTGTTACTAGGATATTAGATTAGATCCTTAGAATCTGTCATTGAAGTTGAAGGGCAGCGCTGTAAAATGTCCATTGATAGGTCATGCTTTATAATATTGATTCTCTGGCAATGAAGAAAAAGCATGCAAATGAAAGAATTGATATATGGAGATAAGAAAGTTGTGCTGGCTGAATGTATGTAGTTTTAGGGGTCAGAAATATGAATTTCAGGGTTTATGTAAGAAGCTCTAATTGAAAACAAGGTCAGAGCAAGATCTTTTAGATTGTTCATGTTAAATACAGCAGACTTATAGATAGACACATCACATGTCGTTGCATTTGAGGGATTAGCTTTACAGTAGAATTAAAACAGTTGTTGATGGATGCTTGCTTACTTGGTTAGAATGCATAGTTCTGTAACTGTAGGGCTTATTTAAAATATACAGTAGAAATTAAATACTTGTAATTGTTAGAGTCCAATTTCATTTTCAGGGGTTCAATGCCACTTTAACTGAACCAGTAGATTCTTTGGGAAGGAAGGCCAGTCAAATTAAAGAAATGGAGCTTATATTACGCCCAGATTTAAGAGAACCGTTAAAGCAGCTGTGTGATGATCCTAAGACAACAGTGGTTGTACTTAGTGGAAGTGACAGAAGCGCCCTTGATGCTGTACTATCTGTCAAAATTCCTATGTTCTTAAATTTCCACTTCGATTATTCTTTGAGACTGAAATTTCTTTGCAGAATTTTGAAGATTACAATATGTGGTTGGCTGCGGAGAACGGGATGTTTTTACGTCTTACAAGAGGAGAATGGATGACAACAATGCCAGAGAATTTGAACATGGATTGGGTTGATAGTGTCAAGGTTCTTATTAAATAGATGAAGTTCAGTATAATACATCTGCAGTTTTTCAGAAGCAAGAGTTCTGATTCTTATTCATGGTTTCAGCACGTATTTGAATATTTTACTGAAAGAACACCTCGATCTCATTTTGAGCTCCGTGAAACCTCACTTGTATGGAACTATAAATATGCAGGTTCTCGTACAAAGGAAACCTTTTCTTTTTTTTTTCCTTTCCTTTCTCTGGTCAACTTAAATTAGAGCTGTTTGGTTTCTCTGACTTGTACTTGTAGTTATTATTGACTCATTTTGTTTCTATGTCATGGAATCTAGATATTGAATTTGGAAGACTTCAGGCAAGGGACATGTTACAGCATTTGTGGACAGGTCCCATCTCTAATGCTTCACTTGATGTGGTTCAAGGAAGTCGCTCCGTTGAGGTTAGGGCAGTTGGTGTAACAAAGGTATGCGCTTTAGCTGCTGGCATCCTCAGACCAATCTTACAATACTTGCATCTTTTGCCTCACTGATATATACATTGATATCTAGGGTGCAGCAATTGATCGAATTCTAGGTGAAATTGTTCACGACAAAGGCATGAAGGCACCCATTGATTATGTCTTGTGTCTCGGACATTTCATGGGAAAGGTATTCTCATCAATTATGCTCAATGTTTATTGCTTTCTTGTAGTTATATAACTGTGTGCACAAGATAAGACATAGGGTATGCTCCATGATTGGCAGTCTACCTTTAATGACATTTAAACTCATTTCACAATTGCCGGAGCTTGTTACGAATAGAGCGGAATGGAGACCGGATTTATGTAGCCGACCCCCACTAGTTGGGATTAAGACTCAGTTGATTGATTGAAACACATTTCATTTGCTGTTGCTATGTCAAGAGAGAATACAATTTGAATCGTGTCCTAACAACCACTAACCTTAACTATTCTTCCGAGTCTAGGTTTTATTTATCATGTATATTCTGTTGATGGAATTAGGAACATTCTAGAACAAATTTCAGATACATGACTTGTTCAAGAAGCATAAATCATTCGGAATTTTAATCATGTTCAGTGCTTCTGAATTCAATGAATGGTCTGTTAAGTGGATTTATACAAGCTATTGAGTCGAAGGAGGATTTATACATGCTACTGATCTCCATGCTTGCTCATAAAAAACGTATGGGCCGATAATATGTTGCTAACTACTTCAGGATGAAGATGTTTTTACTTTTTTCGAGCCAGAGCTTCCCTCGGAAATCCACCTAGCAAGATCTGAGGTACCAAATTCCATCAGATCATCTCTTCCAAGATTACCAGTCAATCGAAGCTCATCAAAGGCAGCACGACTAAAGAAACAACGCTCAATGTCCAATCTAGACGGCAGTGTGGCCTTACCTGCAGTGATGGGCTCTTTAAGGAACACAGTGAGTGATAAATTGTTGTTGCATGAGGGCTCTTCTGTTCTTGATCTCCAGGGTGACAATTACTTCTCATGCTCTGTTGCTCGGAAGCGCTCGAACGCTAGATATCTACTCGGTTCATCGAACGACGTTGTCACCCTTTTGAAAGAACTAGCAGAACATTCAACAGACATGAGCAGGCTTTTAATCTACAAATGATGCGTTTGTATCAGCTTGTTATTTGTCGACATATTTCTTCTGGTTCAGAATCTAACCCCCCCGCAGTTCACAATGAAGCCAAGCCTTTCGTAGTACATATTAGGATTTAGTTAGGTTTAGCAGTAGAATTTGTAGTTTTTTCTTTAATCATAGTGGAAAGGTAATTTGAGGGAAATCATCTTCCACGTACGTGGATGGTACATAAATTCATCATCATAGCCCTATTCATGTCTTTTTGCAGACGATGTGAAAGGAATGGAATGTAAATCTGAGAACCCGCATGTTTTATAGGGCTCTTTATTTGTTCAATTGCTTGATCCAAGAGTATCAGCTTTTTAATCGATGATAATAAATTGGGAAAGTTTTCAAGCACCAGCTTCTCGGTCACCGAATCAGGACTGTTCTTATGTCACCGACAATGAACTTTCCACAAGTTATTAGACCTTTCTGTTGTGAGGTAGTGTATAATATGAGGTCGTTAAGATAGTGATTT